>APFE031115717.1:1492-65449 GCA_000404065.3 Pinus taeda | reverse complement strand
TATTTTGTATTATTTATTATTTATTATTATTTATTATTTATTATTTTTATTATTTATTATTAAGGGGAGGGATATTACACTACTGGCATGCCGAGTCGATGGACTAGGCTCTTACATATGATCGCACAGGCGGTGAATTGTTATCACTAGCACCATTAGTCTAGGGTACGGATTGAGTCATATCTTGTAGTTTCGGCAACGTAGAAATATAGCTCTCAAATGTTGTGGATGTTCAGTCTGCTTTCGCGAATGAGCCGGTAGATCGTTGAGATACGGTTGAACGATGTTCTTGATGTCGTGGAAGGAATAATTCATTGCCCTCTGAAAAGTTGCCCCTGCATTCTTTAAATCGAAAGGTAGTTTACGGTACGCGAATGTGCCCCATGGAAATATAAATGCAGTCTTTGACTAGTCCTGTGGGTGGATATTTACTTGATTATACCCGGAAAATCCATCCATGAAAGAAAAGATTTCACATTCGGCACATTCATCAATTATCTGGTCGATGAAGGGTGTAGGATAGTTGTCCTTTGGACAGGCTTGATTTACATCCCTGTAATCAACGCACACTCTAATCGTTCCTTGATTTTTCATCATAGGAACAATATTCGACACCCAATCAGTTAGAGGAATCGGGTAAATGAAACCAGCATGTAAAATTTTTTCAACTTCTGCCTTGATGGTAGCGACTGTCTTCGGGTGTACCTGCTGAAGCCGTTGTCGTACCAATTTGACATTTGGATACATCTTGATTTCGTGTTCAATGATGCTTGAGTCAATGTCTGGCATTTCTTCATATGACCATTCAAAGACATCTCTAAACTCGCGAAAGAGATTGCAATATATTTCCAGTTTTGAAGAAGAGCAAGATTTACCAACATGAATATTCTCTACAACATTACGTTTGGTTGAGATATTTATGGCGATAGTTTCTTCAATATTGGACAGATTTCGCTCAGAATCCACTGTATTTATAGTATTTGATAGAAAATAAAAAACTGAAGGATGATTAAGGTCGTTGGAATAATCTTCGTTGTAATCCGGAAGATGGGAATGATGGTGGTAATTTTCCCATGGTGCCTCTCCTATCATCATTGATTGAATGATTCCTTCGTCTGTAGAATGTACATGCGACCAAGGATCTGAAGAGGTGCCATATTTCTTAGACCTATCTATCCAAACACTTGATGAGCTTTGATTTGGGATTGCCTCCCAGGCCAAGAAAATTGATTGCTACAATATTTCTATTGGGCTTGGAGGCAATACCTGGTGATGATCCATGCTTAGAAAAATTGCGGAAATCTTTTGAATCCTAGTAGATATAGAAGATATCATATTACAGGTTTCCACCATGGCCACTTCCGCCAGATTACTTGGAGGAAGTAGGGCAAAAGTATCCATTAAGGTATGATCTTTTAGGAGGCCTAATCCAACATTTTGAAGCAATTGTGAGCTTCCATGGATGATTGGAATGCTTCCCATAACTTGTGAACTGTTGGGGAGGAAGGTTTGTTGGTCAACGATTGTAATTCCTCCTTGGAAGGGAAATGCAATCTTTCTAAAACATGTTGACACAACAGTAGCCATGGCATAAATCCAAGGCCTTCCGAGTAGGATGTTGTAATTGAGGTTTCCATCGATAACTTCGACATCAATTTCTACTGTCTTGCCCCCCAGTTCAACTTGCAAGTTACTTAAAATCCCATATGGGGCATATGTCTGTCCATCGAATCCTTTTAATGTCGTTGATGATCTTGAAAAGGGTGGTGAGGCTAAAGTTTTCCAGCAACTCATTGACATAATGCAGGTAGATGCCCCCTCATCAATGATTGTTCGATGAACAGTTTTGTTGAGGGATTTCACTTGTACGAGGAAAGTGAGTTGAGCTGGTAGCTGAGGTTCATATCCTTTATGATTAAAGCCCACAAGATTGGAATCCACTGGGTCAATCCCACCTATTGCTGATAATAGAACCTGCTTTTGGGAGGGGAAATTTTGCAGTACCTCAAGTGTTGACATAGCAGACGGTGATTGGGCTAGGTCCTCTACTATATTATAACTTTGTGTTGCTTGAGCATGAGGATTAAATGTTGATTTGTGTACTACTCCCTTTGGCGGCTTTGTCGTTAGCTTAGGAATGATGGGTGGCACAACTTCGGTCGAATTCGTTGTCGAACTACTAGGTTGATCAGTAGCCTTGTTGTTTGATAGTTGTGGATTCCCATAATCTTTATTCCTTGTCGATATCAAAGCATCATTTTGTTGTTTTGAAATGGACAACATAAGCACTTGGGATGGGGAAGCATCGTCGCTACCAACCAGATTAGTTTCTGGGTTTGGAAACGGATCAGTCAAGACCACTAAGGAATTTGAACTCTTAAAGAACTTCTTGATCTCATCTTTATGCGGACAATCCCTCGTCCAATGGTCTCATCGCATATAAAACAAGGATGACTAGGTTTCTTTTGCCCAGAAGGGTTTCCAGAAGATTTTTTAGGAGACAAATCATCCTATTTCTTCTTTTTGCTTTTCCCTTTCTTCTTGCCCCCTGGTTGCTTCGGTTCTTTGCCTTTGTCGGTTGACACGACATTAACCTCCGAGGTAGGAAGTTTGTCATTTGCTTTTTTATTGGAAATTACAAGGGCTTTACCAGATGGGGCCTTTGCGGTTTACGTACTTGAGGTGCCAATCACGCCATCACCAACATGAGAGTCCCTGTTCGATTTAGGAGGAGGAGGAACATAAAACATTGGTCTAGGAGCATTAGGAATTTTGTCGTAGAGCATGCCAGACTGAGTATAGATCAAGTCTAGATATTGCACACGAGTAATGACTTGGTCTTCATTGACAAATCCTCCCTTGGCCACATCTTCTGTAATAGAAGGTAACAATGACTTAATAAACCATTCAGCTAGAAGCTAATCAGGAACATATGTCTTTACCATTCGACAACGACATTGCCACTCATGAATATGATTAGATATGTGAGTGGTTGTTGTCTGTTTAAAAGGATCTTCGTTCCTATTTCGTACCTTTTGGGTAATTGAAAATGGGTTAAAAAGGTGGTGGCAAGGGCGCCGAAGTTATCGAATGAAGCTCTAGGCAATTCGATATACCATTGCGCTTATAGACTAGTTAACATTCGCTGAAAAAGGCGAAGCCTAATCGAATCATAATTAAGAGTGTTGGACGAACACCACAGATGAAAGTTCATCACATGATTCGATGGATCTTCACCCGACTTTCCATTAAATTTAGGAATATCCGACGGAAGTTTATGAGGAATCGCTGGCCACCAAGGGGAGTAAGCAATTGGATCATTTGTTAGCCAATTCAGATCTGGTAATTCTAAGGTTGCCACGAAAGGCAACTGTTGATTCAGGTGAAGCATACCCAGGATAAGATGGGATCACCTGAGCAGTGGGTCTTTGCATACCAACATTGTAATGCCCCACTTAAATCTTATCCTACAAATTTTGTTAATGTTTACATTATCTAAAAATATTGAGAAATATAGGTCTAATATAAAATTCATGATTTCCATTATTTAAATTCTCCAGTTACCTTCTCAAATTGAATATTGGGTATAATTTGGTCTCCTTCCATTATTTCAAAATGTATGTATTCATTTCACATTACCCAATGTACCCTAACATTTATTAAGGAGAAGACATGGTCCTCTCCATGTAATTACATTTCACATTCCCCAATGTTCCCTCACATTTATTAGGGAGGAGACATAGTCCTCTCCAACTCATTATCAATATATATCTTCATTTCACATTACCCAATGTACCCTCACATTTATTAAGGAGAAGACATGGTCCTCTCCATGTAATTGCATTTCACATTCCCCAATGTACCCTCACATTTTCTTGGGAGAAGACATAGTCCTCTCCAACTCATTATCAATATATATATTCATTTCACATTACCCAATGTACCCTCACATTTACTAAGGAGTAGACATGGTCCTCTCCATGTAATTACATCTCACATTTCCAAATGTACTCCTAGCTTACTTGGGAGAAGAGAAGTCAACTATAGGGATGGGTGAGAAGTGAATGACATTAATGAGAGGTGGTCGAGATGGAGAAGGGAAGAAGGGTATAAAAAGGGAAGGGGGAAGGGAGAAAAGGGGGAGTTTTTGGGAGGTTTTTCTTATGATGGTGGGGGGTTGGTTGTGATTGTTTTGGACTTGTTATGATTTTGGGGAGACCTTGGAAACCTATGGAGGTTTCTTGGGTTTGAGAGGAGGAAAGTATTGTATCTGGTTTTGCACATTCTTCTTGAGGACACACTATATCTGGTTGGACTTGGGCACGGAGGGCTAGGGAACCTATGGAGGTTTCCTGGGCTAGGAATTTGTTTCCTAGTTGGCTGGGAGGTAAATCCGGTTGGGTCGGTGAGAAGGAGTGTTCAGCTGGAGCTATAAGACAAAGGTATCATCATCAACCACCAGAACATGTATTTTTCCATGGAATACTCTTGTTAAGTTGATATCAATGGAATGCTCACCTTAATTTATGTTGCTTATGATAAAATGATAAGATGTTAAAGGTTTAAAGCTTTGTGAGAAGGTCAACAAGCTCCTTTTATTACGTTTAAATCGACAGGAAAATAGATATGTTAGTGTATAGTAGATTTAGGCTCTAATGATTGGAATCAGGTTCTTACATCGGTCACTGAGGGCCCTGGATGAGCATCCCTCCTTCAACCTATCATCCTTTACCTCCTCCCACCAATAGCACAAGTCGATATGCTTGTTTCGTACCCCCTCATTGGCAAGCCAATGCACAACTTTGTTGGCTTCCCTGCGAACATGCACCGACCTAAGAGTTCTCAACATTCTTAGGTGTGCTTGAATTCTTTGGTAGACTTGCAGAAGCCACCAGTGTTTAGAGATTTTATTTGGAGCAGCACTGGCAATTATCCTCTTCACTGAATTAATGACTAATTCTGAGTCAGCCTCAATGATGACATTGTGAATGTTGTACTTGAGCAGTATTTCCAAGCATAATTCCATTTCCATGAGCTCAGCCATATGTTTGGTTGTCTTTCCTAGATAACTGTGGAAGATGACTTGTATGTTTCCTTCCTCATCCCTCAAGACCCCTCCATATCCTGCTTCTCCCGGATTCCCTTTTGAGGCCCCACCTATGTTAAATTTTAAAAAGCCATGTGAAGGGGGTTGCCATGAAGACTTTTCTGCAGAGGTATTCTTGTTGATCTGCATAGAACCCTGAGGGGGATGAACCTTGAGCTCTAACTTCTCCAATATTCTGGCCTTTCTTTGTTCAATGGGTTTGCCAGTAGCTGCACCTCCCCGAATATGAATAGTCTCTTTGAGTTGTTTAAGGATTAGCTTAAGGATGCTGCTCACCAGACTCACTTTCTCCTTGAAAATCCTATTGTTGCGCTCCTTCCAGACATTACAAATTATGAATCCTAGGGTCAGCATCCAGGCAAAGTTAATGATCTCATTATCTGAAAAAAAAAAAAAAAAAAAAAAAAAAAAAAAAAAAAAAAAAATAAAAATAAAAATTCTTCCAATTTTTCAAAGTAGTAATGATGTCATTTACATTTTTGTTTGTCTGCTCGAAGACTTCTCCAACCTAATTCCAAAATATTGTAGTGAAAGTGCATCTATTCAGGAGATGATTTGTAGTTTCTTCCTGTTGTCTACATAAGTGACATCTTGAGGGGCCAACAAAGCCTCTTTTTCTTAGGTTATCTCATGTCAGAATCTTGCCCTGTTGAACTAGCCACTTGAACAGTTTGGCTTTCATCCAATGAGGATTTTCCCATATTTCTTTCCACGCCTTATCAGTGTTTGGAAGGTTAAGCCCTGAATCCATCTTTTTGGCTTCCTGAAGGTTGAAGAGACCTACCTTGTTCTTTCCCCATATTAGTTGATTGTCCAAGTTTGAGTTTAAGATGTGTCTCTTGTTTAAAAGACCTTTAAGGGCTATAGCTTGAGTATGCAGCATGCCCATTCCACTATAATCTGGAAGTTTCCATGTTCTCCATTTCCCATTGTTCCTTGATAGGTCCCAATAGTCACTTACCCACGTTAATCCTTTGTTGATGGTGTCAATGTGAATGTCTGCTAATTATTCACTTTGGAGATTGTCCTCCTGCTGGCAATTATCCTCCTAGAACCAAGCCAGGTTTCTATTTTTGATCTCCCAGAAACTGTGATTTTGGACTAGGGCCCTATTCTCCCATGCCCTTTTCCAAATTGCAGAACCTTTTACTTGTCCTGTCATTCTAATTATATTCTTCTCCTGCCATTCTCTGGCATATTTTTGCTTCCAAAGTTTTTCCCAGGGGGCTTGTATTTCTTTTAGCCATCTCCACCAGATTTTGGAACCAAGAACTCTGTTAAGAATTCCTGGGTCATGAAGACCCAAGGCACCATGGGACTTAGGTTTTCATATTCTGTCCCATGCCACAAGGGCCATTTCTTCTTTTCTTCACCTTTCCCCTAGAGAAAGTCTCTCTGAATGTTTCTTATATTAATAATTACACCAGTTGGTGCTGGAATGGCAGATAGAATATAGATAGGGATACTTTGGAGGATAGCCTTAGTGAGAACTAGTCTCCCTGCTAGATTTAGTGCTCTATTTATCCATTTGCTAATCTTATCTTTTAGCTTATTAAGAACAGGCTCCTAGATATCCTTGTGTAACGGTTTGTCAGTGAGAGGAACTCCCAGGTATTTTGACGGCAGTGACTCCCTTTGAAAGCCCAAAATTCTGGAAAGATTTATTTGTATGGAAATATCAGTGTTGAAAAAGAAAATCTTTGATTTAGTAAGACTTACCTCTATGCCTGCTGCTCTAGCAAACTCACTCAGAATCTGTTTGAATGCTTTGGCTTCCTTGATAGTGAGTGTGCCTTGAAGCATAGTATCATCCACAAATTTTTGATGTGTCACCGTGTCCCCACCTTGAGTGAGTCTCAGACCCTGAATTCTCCCTTCCTCCTTAGCAGCTCTGATTGCTCTCCCTAACCCTTCCATAATTAGAATGAAAAGGAAAGGAGAAAGAGGATCTCCTTGCCTGAGACCTATAGAAGGCTTGATGGTTTTGGAAGGGAAGCCATTGAGAAGAATTGAACAGCTGGCAGCGACAACTAGTGCCATAACCCATTTAATCCAATTGTAATCAAAGCCATAGGCTTTTAATATTGCTCTTATGTATGACCAACTAAGTTTGTCATAGGCCTTTGCTATGTCCAGCTGCATTATCATTCTTGCCTGTTTGTTGGTAATGAGTGAATGAACCATTTCATGTGCTTGAATTATATTATCTAAAATTTGTCTTCCTTCCACATAGCCCATTTGCTCCTCTAACACTAGGGTTGGGAGGAGTGGTTTGAGACGGTCAATAATGACTTTGGATATAATTTTGTATATCACTTTGCATAATGCTATAGGTCTAAATCTGTCTAGAGAGGTGGTCTTTTCCTGTTTGGGGATTAAGGCTATGAAATATTCATTGAGCGCCTTTAAGATTGTCTTAAATCTTTGAGAGTCTTCCACTACCTCCAGGATGTCCTGTTTCACTATCCTCCAACAAGCTTTGAAAAATTCCACATTAAATCCATCCCTGGTGCTTTACCATTTTGCATCTCTTTCACGACTTCCTCAATTTCTTCCTCTTTTACTGGTCTGTTGAGATTGTAATTATCTTCTCTGGTAACCAATTTAGGAATATACTGAGTAAATATTTTCGTAAACTGGTATCTGTCTTCCGAGGTTTCCTCAACAATTTCCTGAAAATGCTGGAGTATAACCTTCTCCATCTCTTCATGAGTGTTTCTCTCTATTCCATGCTGATCTGTAAATTTCACAATTCTATTGTTGTTTCTGTGAGCTATGGTGGATCTGTGAAAGAATTTGGTGTTTCTCTCCCCTTCTCTAATCCATTGTACTCTGGATTTCTGTCTCTAGAGTATTTTCTCTTGAAGACATCTGTTGTCCCACTCTTGCTGGAGTGACTTTGCCATCTCTTTCCTTTCATTTGTATAGCCTTCTATGATAAGAATCTGATTTCTTTCCTTTAGTTTCTTTTCCAAATTTCCTTTAGCTTTGAATATGTTACCAAATTCCTTTTTATTCCATTCTTTGAGTCTAACTTCAATGTGTTTGAGCCTACAATGTAGAAGGAACATCTTTGTACCTTGAAGGTGTAGCTCTTCCTTCCACCATTTTTCAATGTTTGTGAGGAAATATGAATGTGTAAGCCAAGCGTTCTCAAACCTGAAGGGGGTGTTCCTTGGTTTACCAAAAAGAGAAGCTTCCAATTGGATAGGCCAGTGATCTGAACCCCCAAAAGGTAGTATGAGTGCAATAATGCTGCTTCCCCTGAGAAGAAGTTCCTCTCAAACAATAAATCTATCCAATTTGGAGGCTACTTGGGTAGGGCCCCCTATTTTTTTATTCCAAGAGAAGATTCCATTGCTTGTTTCCATATCAACCAATTTCATATTGGTGATGAAGTTCTGGAAGGCAACTAAGTCTCTACCGAGTGTTCTAGTTCCTCCTTTCTTCTCCATGAGTGATTTTATTATGTTAAAATCACCTCCAAGAATCTAGGGTAGAGCTGGGTAGCTCTTCTTCATATCCTCCAGTGTTGTGAGGAGTTGAATTTTTTCCTCCATTGGCTACGGACCATAGACATTGGTGATCATGTAACATTGTTTGTCACCCACCGGTTGGAAAATCAAAGAAAGGTGATGTCTGGATGCCTCTGCATCAATCACACCAAATTTCTGTGGATCCCATAGAGTGAGAATGCCACCAAAAGATTTACTTGCCTTAACTTCAAGGTATTCATATCTATTTAACCATTTGCTATGTTTTTCACGGATCCTCTCCACTGAGCATTTTGTTTCCTGTATGAATACTATGTCAGGTTTTTCCTCTCTGATCCTTTTACCTAGATTCCTCTGTTTTCTTCTGCTCGCTAGTCCTCTAATGTTCCATGTTATGATTTTCATTGAGGTGGGGTTATAAAGGATTAACTGGAAAGGTCTTTTATCCTTCCAGAGTCAATCATGAGTTTTCCAAACTCCAGTAGTAGTTCTTTCTGTCTTTTTCTTCCCCTCCTCTTGCCTGGATTCTTTGTTAGTTTTCCTGTTATTAATCCTATTGAGGAAGTCCCTTTGTTTTCCTGGTTGTCATGTCCTCGTTTGGCTCCTGCAGCTATTTGATGTGACTTGTTAAGGAATATGTGTTGGACCTTATCCACGTCCTCCTGAGAGATGGAGTTTACTCCCAGGTTTCCTCCTTGTTCTAGAAACTTTTCCAGCTCTAGGTTCTCCCTTTCTAGGATCTCCTGTAAGTATTGATCCTCTGTACCACTATCACTTTGATTCATTTCCTAGTCTTTTTCTATTTCCATGGTACTCAAAGGGTCTGTCGTATGTTCATTCTGTTCCAGAGTGAACTCCAAGCTGGCCTCTTTTCCTTTCCCCCTTGCTGTCTGATTCTCTGTACTCTCTTGATCACCTATCTGCTTCTTTTTCTCCTAAGATCTCAAAACTATTATAACTTTTTGTTTTGTTATCATTCGCAATAGGGTTCTTTTGTGTCTTCCTTCCCCCTCCTTTTCCTTTTCCTCCTACTTTGGTGAAACATGTCTGGTATTTCCCTTTCCTGGTATTTAGGGTTTCCTCCCTTCTATTAAGAGGACAGTCTCTGGATAGGTGCCCATGCTCATGACATTTGTGACATCTTAACGGGATATGTTCATAGTCAACTGTTTGAACCCATTCCTCGTCATAGACTTCTAGAATGACCTCATCTGGAAGGGCTCCTGATAGGTCCATCTCCACACATATACAGGCATAGGATGTACATTTTCCCCGTGGAGTTGCCTCTGAAAATTTTAAGAAATGACATAATTTATTGCCTATAGCTTTTAAAGACTCTGGCATCTAGTAATCTAAAGGTAAGGAGTATAGTCTAATCCATACCAATACCGAAGTGAAGGTTTCTCCTTTTGGCACGAAGTTCATCGTCCATGGCTACAAATAGAGACCAACAGCTGCAAAGAAGTATGGTCCTCCTTCAAAAATTTTGTCTCTGTCTTCCATGTTCGTAAACACCACAGTAAAAAGACCTTTGGATCCAAGATGTATATTTAACTCCCCCTTCGGTTTCCAGTTGTATTTTATCCAGGTGTACAACGCTTTCTTTGATGGCCAAATTCCCATAAATTTGCATATGATGGCATAGTTTTCCATGTGATCCCTATGCGCTTGCAGAGCTGGATCGTTTAGAATAACCCGAGGTTTAGTTATGGTCTTGGGTTTACAGGGCCCCACGTTGGCTCTGTTCTCTGTTCCCTAACCTCTGTCTTCCTCTTTCTCCTCCTGACAGTCTTCTTCATGGGTCCCTTGATCTGCATGAGTTTTGTTGCCTTCCAACTTCTGAGTTTCGGTGTTTTTTGTCTTGACCTCCAAGGGTTGTGGAGTTTTGTTCTTTTTCCCTCCTCTTCCTCTGTTTGCTACCATATTACTGTAGGAGGGAGTGGAGCTCCCTCCTCCCTATGCCTCCATGGGTGCCTGTCGGCCTCTGTCACTTGCTTAGTTAAACCCTAGAACTCTCTGCAGACTCCTCACTTTTTTCACTTAAAATATATTATTAAATGTTTGTAATGTTTGAGAAATAAACGTATATTTAAAATAAAATAAAATAATATTTATTATAACTTTTTAATCATTAATAAATTAAATATATGATGATGATGATGATGATTAACGTTCACTAAAAAAGAAGGGAAAAAAATGCACCAAGATCACTATAGTTGGTTGGCTTAACGAGTCAATAAGATTGGAAGTATGACCGATGTTAGGGAAATGAGAGCGGATGTGACTAAGGGTCGGAAAATATAAAAGAAAGTGTTTTTCATCCTCCATCCACTTAGTATCACAAAGCTGACAAATTTTATCGCCCCGAGGAGTCTTGGGAGTAGACCACCGGTCGGTTTCACTTCGAAGCTCATGAGAATTAGTTCTAATCTTAGGGATGTTCATATTTTTCTTCAAGCTGGTCAAAACAGAAAGATAATTCTAGTTCTCAAGGGTGAGTTTGATCACCTCCTTCTAATATCTTAGCTTCATTTTACCCTCCAGCTCCTTATCATCCCAAAGTTTAACCTTAAATTTGGAGGTGATAGTGTCTTTGACACTATCTTTGCTTCTCACGATGATCTCCTTGTTTATCCCCCAATGGTTGAGCCAAGACTGAGCATCCTTATGCCACCCACCCTTGAAGCGAAGGTGGGGTTTTGACTAAAGTTAAAAACAATTTTAGGAAGCCTCTCGTATTGCATGTTGTAAAGCTTATTTTCATATATTAGATACTTAAACATAGCCCTGCTTTCAATAGGGGAAAGTCCATTTTCAATCAGGGAGATAGGATAGGGGGTATTTCCCTTGATGTTGAGATTATCAATTATGAATTGTGTTTTCCGTGTATCATTCATATATATATATTAAAAATTATATTTTATTTAATTATCAAACTAGTTATTTGAATTTTTTTTTTAATTATTATATTAAAAATTGGAAAATATAATAATTAAACATAAAATTCATCTAACACTTAAAATCTTATATTCTTAGTTTTTTATAATTAAATAAATATATATTTTTTAAATAAAATAAATAGAGTGAAGTAGATTGTTACTTATTCTATATTTGTATTTAAACTATTTGAATGTAATTTATTTATTTGGTTGATATGTGTGGTTTATATTGGAAAGAGGGTTAGAAGTGAAATTTTATAGATTTTAATCATTATAAATAATAGTATTTTAATAAAATGTTGTGAATAAATTTATTACGTTATTTATATTTTATAAATAGGAATTTGTGATTTATAAATAGGATTGGATTTATGTCAATTTTATTTACACAATTGTTTTTCTTGTTTGCATTAGTATTTTAAGCCTATTAATATTTATCCACCATTTAATTTATATAATTAAGGTAGTTAATAAAATGATTAGTGAAAATATTACTAAATTTCTTACTTGCACTAGTATTTTAAGCCTATTAATATCTATGATCCATTTAACTTATATAACTAAGCTAGTTAATAAAATGATTAGTAAAAATATTTTTAAATTTATAATTATAAATGAAATGAAATTTAAATTAGTAATATAGGTAAAGTGCTTATAGTAGGTGATTTCAATGCTAGGACTACAAGTGAGAAAGTAGCATTTTTTGTTGTAAAGAAGATTGTGACCCTATTTAGCTTATAGAAGAGAGTAATCATCAATGGGAAAGAATTTCATAGGACAAGGGTTGCAATCTCTTTGGTGAACAATTGCTTACTTTATGTGGGGTCTTCGATTTAGTCATTTGTAATGGCTTCACTAGATGGGCAAAGTTCAGTGATTTCATTTGCAATACATACAATGGAGCAAGTGTAGTAGATTATGTAATGTGCTCACATGGTTTGTGTGAGAAAATGGAGGAAATTTTGATTGAAGATCAGCTTTGGGATTTAAAATCAGATCAAAAGCCAATTTATTTAAGTTTCCCTTGGATTGGAAAGAAGCAATTAGAGTAAAAAACAAAGTGTGTTCAACAAAATCTCCCAAAGCGCATAATTCTTTTGACTCCAGTAAATTGCAATACCTTCAAAATGAAACTAGAGAGGATCTTCGAGAAGGAGAAAATCCCAATTCATGGCCTTCAGAGTCACGAATTAACACATTTAATTCAAAGCACACTTGCAGAGTGTAAAAGAGAAAAAATTAAGAAGTCTTAAACAAATTACTTTTTGGTTAATGCTTGGTTTGATAAGGAATGCAAAATGGAAAGGAGAATGTGGAAATAGTCAAACAAATATAACATAAAGCTCAAAGCTCACAAGTAGATCTTAAGAAAGAAAAAGGTCGATTTCATGGTTTCAAGGAGGGAAGAACTAATCTTTCTTGGGAAAAATAATCCCAAATTATTTTGGAAGGAGCTCGAACCGAAAATGATGCAAATTGAAAATAATATTACAACTTCTAAGTGGTTTGACTATGCAAGACAACTCTATGATCAGGATCCCAAGGTTGACCCTCCCCCCTTAGTCAACACTAATATTGAACTGTTCACAGTGCAAGAGGTAGAGATGGGTATCAAGAAATTGGGTGTTGGAAAAACAAAAGACTTAGCTGAAATCCAAGCAGAGTATCTAAAGTGGGGGTCAAAGAATCTTGCACCTCACATTACAAAAATTTTCAATAACATCATACAACAGGGGTTCCCCACAGATTGGGCAACTAGTTTGGAAATATCTATTTTCAAGAATGGTAATGTCAATAATCCCTCCAATTATAGGACTATAATGATAAACCCCTTGTTTGAAAAGTTTTGGAAGCATGCTAGGAAATAAAATCAGCATGTGGGTAGAAGAAAGAGATAAGCATGCTAAAGGGAAAACAAGGTTTAGACCTAAAAATTCCACAGTTGATCATTGTATAACTTTAAGGCACATCATTGAAAAAGTTTGGGAGAAAAAGGAAGAAGTTTTTTGTTGCTTTATTGATTTTAGAAAAGTGTTTGACACGGTTTATAGGGATAAGCTTTGGCACAGAATGGAGGAACTTGGGGTTCCTAAACATTTGAGAGAAATTGTGCATAGGTTGTATTAAAAGGTGAAAGGCAAAATTAGAACTTCAACAAACATTTATGAAAATTTTAGAAGCGATATTGGGGTCAAGCAAGGTTGCCCATTGTCTCCTACCCTTTTTGGTTTATATATCGACAAGCTTGAGGAGTGGTTAAATTTGCAAGGGGGTGATGCTATCCATTTCGGCAAGCTTGTTATAAGACTTCTTTTGTATGCTGATGACCTTATTTTGATTGCTAAATCTACTCTTAGTTTGCAAGAGCACTTACTATCCCTTGAGCATTTTTGTAGAAGGGTGGGGATGCAAGTTAATATTAGAAAAACTATAGTGGTTTTCTCTAAAAAAAAAGAAAACATAACCAACATAAGTTCTACTTTGAAGGCAACAATTTGGAAGAAGTTGCGGATTACAAATACCTCGGAATTGACTTCAAGAAAAATATAAGTTGGGATGGATGTAGAAAGAAAAGAACTTTGGGGGGTTGGGAGGCATTCTATGCTTTTTGGAATAGGTGTAGTGAGGTAGAGTTATGGGACTAGAAAACCACTCAAACTCTTTTTGGGCTTCTAGTGATTTCGATGATTCTCTATGGTTGTGAACTGTGGGCCAACAGTACATCTGACATGTAGTGGAAACAAATTGAGAAAATTCAGAATTACAAACAAATTCAAAATTAAAAGTGCAGTTCCTTATGCTATCATGTTAAGTGAAACGAGGTTGTTACTATTGAAACAATTGTTATGGCGTGAGTCATAAGGTATATAAAAAAATGAGCAAAGGGAAGAGGGTAGATGGCCTAAGGTTGTTTTTAATGACATATTGTGCAAAAGAAAGAAGACATAGATGCAGCAAAATAACAAATGGTATAGTAAATGGGGTATTTGCTTGAACATGTGTCCCATAAACAATAAAGAGATAAAAGCTTTTGTTATGGATAAGTTCCACAAGCGTACTTGGGATAAAGAGCTAGGGAGAAAGAAAAAACACTATATAGAAATGTTTAATCCCACTCATAGTCATCAACAAAAACTGTACATAGATGCCAATATTTCGTGGAGAGCCAAAATTATTATTGCTCAGTTAAGGAATAATTTTCATAAACTCCGTTGTGAAACAATGCGCTGAAAAAGACCAAAAGAAGTGTGGGAGGAAAGAGTATGTATTTTTTGTTCTTCCACAAAAGTGGAAACAGAAAAGCACTTTATTTTAGAATGTAAAGCTTTCAAAAACAACATGGAAAGTTATGCAAATATACTAGCAGCTAACTCTTGAAATAATCTATTTAACAAAAAAATTGTTGAAAAACTAAAAATATTTATGATAAAACTTAAATAAAAATTAAATACATCAACCAAATAAAAAAAAAATCTTTCTTTCTTCATACCCAAATGGCACACATGACATGTACAACCAGGCTTGAAAAGTCGAAAAGACGAGAATTTTTAGTTTGAATAAAAATTTGACCTTTTTCTACCTCGTAACCCTACCACTGTCAGAAGATGTTGGAAATTGTGGTGCATAGTTGTTTCCGGGGAGGTTCCAAGTCTACCAAATCGGGACCAGAGTTGATAAGTGGTGGACTAGCATTTGAGGGGCTTTGAATAATTATAAAAATAAAGAATAAAATAAAAGGCGAGACTATTGTTATTAATAATAATAATAGTACACCTTTGGTTTTTTCCATTTAAATTTCCCGTCATTGGCGATTTAATTACATATTACAATGTGAATATGTAATCTTAATACAAGACATTTTAAATTTTCTGCGAGGTCATTAATTATATTGAATAGCTCACATCGATATCTGTCTGATTAGTTCAGCGGAATTCATTTGCTATTTTTAAAATTATCTCCAAATTCAATGTACATCCCCATGTAATAAAGTGTGCGACCACTAATCTTTAGATAAGTGTGCAACCACTCCTACAAAGTTTATTTATTTTTTAAAATACATCTAGTGTTGACATTAAAATTTTAAAAATGAGCACTAAGTTAACTCTTCAATATAAAATTGGGTCCAAGAAATAGAATATCTCCAAGCTCTCCACCTTTTTCATTTTCTAACGTAATTTCTAAAAGCATCCAAACTGTACGGCTAAAATTAAATTTATCCCTTTCACAAATCGCACGGTAGTAAAGCATCAAATAGACAATATTTACTTTTGAATCTCTATACTAGGTAATCTCTAATAAGTTAAATGAAACATCTAATAACAAACCATGCATAATATTTAACTTTTAGAAAACACCACAACAAAAGAATTTTCCCAATCTATTCAAAAGATTTTTGATTTTCTTAATGATATGATCTATAGCCAAATTTAAATGCTTTCCCCGTTCCAAATTTAAATGCTTTCCCCATTCCAAATTCTAGTTAAATACAAGTTGAGAGTCACATAAAATATATGAGTGAGTAGATGTCTTTTCTAATTACATTGTCCATGGGCACAAGGACAACCTTAAATTTAGACATGCTATTATAATAAAAAACTAAGCGATATGAAAAGGAAAATAAATGATATTGAGAAATGAATGAGACTCCTTACTCGATACTCCCTAGGATTTCCTTCAAAAGCACTAATGAAGAATCCCAACAATTTGGACTTATCAATCTGAAGATACATAATTTGCATAGGGACCTTAGTATTGATTTCCTTCATAAAACCTTCAAAAGTAAACTTGTTCTTGTAAACAATCTATAGAGGGGGATCAACATTTCTTCATAAAGCATCCCATTCATAGCCTTCAAAATGGGCTAACAAATTAATAAAGGGAATATTTCAAACTCTCCTAATATTTTGTTCTCCCACTAGGAGTTTACGATTTCTTCTAAGGAATTGCCTCTCCAAGATACAATCCATCTTGTAAGGGTCATTGTTGCATCCCACACTTCTAATGAGAAATGACAACCAACCAAAATATGAAAACTTGTCTCTAAGGCACCTTTGAATAGTGTACACTATACAAGACCCTCAAAAAATCATAAGGACACCATTCAAGCGGGGACTTTGTTGGGGATTGATATCCATAGAAAAAGTTTGCATTTTAATGGATCTTTTATCTTCTAGAGCTTCTTTCATCCCAGGATAGTATTTTGCTTCTAATTTGAGAAAAAACATTACCTCGTACCCATGTTTGACCATGCAAAAACTATCAAAAGGGTTCCTTACCTAATTTTTTTTGCCTGCTCATCCTTGAAGCATTTGATAAACCTAAGAAAAAAAGAAATAATAACAAAACATAACACATGAAATACAAATAGCATGCACACACGCACAATAGAGAAACATTTACCCTAGCAACCTTTAAAAGGGAAAACTAGCCTAATTAAGAGTTGCTCCTCTCTCTATCTCATTGCATTACCTTCACCATTTACAATACAATAATTAGGTATCCTATAGCATCCAAAAATGTAATATGTTAACTCAAATTAGATTACAACCCTACTTCCTTAATTGGTATTCACTTACAATGGGTTGAAAAACAATTGGTCAAAAAAGTCACAAAACATACCAAAAATAGACACAAAATTTTCATTCAAGCACCCATCTCTGAAACCTTTCTAGGGGGATTGCTACCCCCTTGGACTCATTTTTCTCTAGGATGAGACTAAGTCTACCCACAAAGAGTAGAATTCATGTCCAACATTCTCCCACTAGTAATGTTTGCAAAAATGGGGGCAAGGGGAAGGATTTCATATGATCAACTACTAGTGGAAATAATGCTCATTAATTCTATACATGAAGAGAATTTTTTAATATGAACAAAATTTATCAATGTATCTATGACATTCTTCAAGCTATTAACCTTCTCCAACAATGTTTTGTTTTATTCAACCATATCTATAACAAGAATGGTACTATACACCAATATGCTTTTCTTTGGAATGATAAAATAGATTGCACTTGAGCTATCACAACTTATTCTTGTAGTTTTTTGAACAAAATCAATACTTAATCACAATATTTGCAACAATTACAACTTCCTTTTTTCCGTGAATAATTTTCATGTACTCAACTTCTATTGTACGCAATACAACTACAACCAACCTCTTTCTCATCCAACTTACTTCACTAAATAATTTTAAAAAGTAATCATTCATAGATCTTATGTCATTAAAATATCTAGACTAGTTTGTCCCAAGAAGGTTATGCATATCTACCTCTTTGCAATCTTGAAGACTTCCTTGGTATCATAATTTGGATTGCCACATAGAGATTTGAAGACCCCCATTTACAATTCCAATTCTCCTTTGATCTGGAAGAATGGAAATAAACTAGTGCGGGCGATGGTAGTTAACCTCTGGGAAGATATGTGGTAGCTAGGATTTAAATTTGATGCCCATTTACAAATTTTTATGTTTTTTACCTGTAAAATACAAGTTTTTTAAAATAAAGACGTCATTAGTAACTTTCATTTTTTTTTAAATTGTCATAAGGATAGGCGTATAGGAAAATAAGAAATTTGAAAATGTATATATATATATATATATCTATATATTTGTTCGCGAGTCGGGTCCACCATTATTTTACTCCTGAAATGGGTAAATGTATTCAATGTTGGTCACTCTATTTTGGATTGGTACCCGACATTTTAGAAATCCTCACAAATTAATTTAAAAACATTAGTCATGATATGGCGTTGCCTTGAGGAACAAGGACGCCATTGCTTTCTCTCCATGGAGACCAAAGATGTCCAGGTTCATAATATCTCCATACCAAGAAAATATAACCATATAGAATTAATAATACTCTGGGCCTCTGGACTTGCACACTTTTTGCACATGGGAAGGCATAGCAGGAGCTCATACTATCATTACAGTTTGACTGCACGCATATATTTGTAAGCTATACCATAGCATAATACTTACAAGTTACAACAACCATGGGGGTTCCAACTTCCTAGTATAAGATATGGTAGATGGGATAAGATTTTGGGGCTCATGGGGTCATGCATTTTTCATGCATTGGTATAGCTTTTTCATTGTTTTGAGTGCATGACCGTTGATAGCATTATATTGTGTCATAGTACTTGATGACATCGGAGTTGCCCATGATGATGGCAAAGTAAGAAGAGGAGAATCTTGTGAATAGACAAGTATGGTGAGGTGAGAAATGTGGGTAGCCTGTTTTTGTATACTCAATTGGTTGTTCGCGTTTGATATGATGACTAGTTGGGGGTGGTTTTGTTGTAATCAAAATGGGAACAGGACGCAAAAAAAATATAAGGAAGAAGAGGTTTCATCTTAGGATTCTGTGAAGAGCTTCAGGTTGCAAGCACCTTCGGGGACTAAGGAGGAATCAGGGGGGAATGTGAACTAGTCTCAATACTGCCCACACCGATGGGAGCCACTCCCCCTTTCACCCTTAGAGCTCGTTCTTCCCACCACCAGATTTGTACCAATTATCATTCTCATGTTGCTATCCCTAGGTAGAGATCCCCCAGACCTTCTCAGACAACTGCGAGCACTTTCCCTCCTTCATCCTTGGTGTCTCCTTCCATGCCTAGGTCCCCTCTACTCAAGAATCCCAGGACTCCAAGGACACCATGGACTCCTTCCCTTATATCTCCCAGGGTTCTAAGCACCATTGGGACTCCCATGAAAATGGTTTTGACCAATATGAAGACCAATCTAATGGAGGTTGGGCACCTCACCAAGCTCAATCCTCAAGATGTGTGGCTCCCCATCGTAGATTCTAGGAATGGGAATGCTTACTATGTAGCGTTTCATAAAATCAATGCAGGGATTGTGTTTCAGGCCTTTGTTCTACCAATGGCATTTACCTTCTTGGGATGGTATGCATGATGTTATTGATTTCTCTATCTTTTTGCTTTCATGTTTTCATTGGTTTTTTTACAAAATTGATTTTTAGATTCATCAAAATATGATATGATGTCAGATCACATGGATGTATTTTGCAAATTAATCTGAAGTGATTTTAGATTCATCTTGACCCCAATCTATTATACTTCAAAAATGATCAAATTCCTTAGGTTAGAAATCTCGAAGTTTTCACACCCACTTGGTGTGATTAAATCATATTGATATTGTTATATATAACTAGGTTGTGGAATGTGCCTATGTAGAATGTGTTAGTCCAATGGAATGCAATGGATAAAAATGTCGGTTGTGTTGCCTCTGTAGAATGTATCTCAGTCCAATGGAGTGCAATGGATAAAAAAAGATCCATCTAAACTCCATCTAAATAGATCCATCTAAACTCCATAACTCTAGATATGTTTAAATAAATATTGAATATTTTAAAAATAACAATTTTTTTGTTTTGAATTCCTAAAAATAACAATTTTAATGTTTTTCCACCCAATCGACAGAGTTGAATATTCATTTAAGTTACTAGGATTCAAAATTATTGATATTAATACCCCTACCTTAGCTTTAGAATGTGCCTTTTAGAGCTATGAATATAGAAGTGTGTTGCTATGGGTTTATTCCTTCTGCAACATTGTTGTGATTTTTACCTTCTGCAACATTGTTGTGATTTGTAGTTTCTTTCCCATGAATATAAACAAGAATTTCAGATCTGTTCAAATAAATATTGAATTCCTAAAAGTAACAATTTTTATGTTTTGAATTCTTAAAGGTAACATTTTTTTTATGTTTTTACACCCACTTGATGGGCTTAAATAGTCCTTTAAGCTATTGGGATTCAAAATCATTGATATTGCTACCTCTACCTTGGTTGTAGAATGTGCCTCTCGCAATTATGAATATATAAGTGTGTTGTTGAGGGTTTATTTCTTCTGTAACTTTGTTGTGATTTGTACTTTCTTGTCCATGAATCTAAAAAGGAATTGGGGAATAATCTGTTTGACCATAGCGTACATGTGGAAACTCTGCCCTATGTGGGTTATTATCATGCTTCATGAATTTGTTCCGGGGGAACGCTAAAACAGATATGTGGAGCTTGCAAACACTGCATTTGGTAACAATAATAGATACCTTCTACAATTACAATCTTGATATCTAGGATTCTTTATTACTAAGCTTAAGCTACATGCTTGTTTCGGTTGGATGTCAAAGTTTTGATTGCTATCTCCAATGTAGAGTCCATACAATCTTCAGTTTTAGGTTTAAACATCTGAGTTTAGACATATTTGTTCTATATCTAATAGCTTAAAGTATATAATAATGTTGGATATAATAATCCTAGATGGAAGGAATGTATGAATGCCAATTTTTCTTTAAACATTGCAGGGGAGAGGCTCGGTGTATGGTTCACTCAGTTTCTAGTTGTTTATCTATTAGCCCGGATGACAACTACCCTGATATTGATTGGTGGAGAGACATTGAAGCTTTCCAAATTTTTTGTGCCCAACTTGTGGATCCAATCCACATACTACAGTTGAATGGTATTTGGTTTTCATGTCCCTTTGCATTGTTCTGTCCCAACTACCTAATCTTAACTCCATAGCAGGACTCTCCCTTATAGTTTCTATAACTGCAATTACATACTGCACTATGGTCTGGGGTTTGTCCACAAGAAAATCTAAACCATTTGGCATATCTTATGAAAGCCTAAAGTCCAAGACAAACATTACAACAACATTCTCAATCTTGAATTCATTGGGAATTATTGATTTTTTCTTCAGGGGTCACAATCTTGATTTGGAAATACAGGTACTGTGCTTTTGTAGCAGCATAAATTTGTGTTTCCTTATGATTTTTTATCTTTGTCTGTATTTTTTTAGAGAAGGTTACATGTTGATAGTTACGTTATCGATGATGTTTCTTTCCTGTGATTGACTAGGAAGTTGTATCCGAGAATGCAAGCTACTATGCCATCTAGTCTCAAACATCCTACCTTTGTACCAATGTGGAGAGGAGTAAAGGTTTCTTATTTACTTGTGGTCATGTGCGTGTTCCCAATTGAAATTGGAGGTTACTGGGCTTATGGATATTTTGTAAGTATCGATCACTTGCCTTCTCAAACTTGTATTTGAGTAAAATCATAGATGCTTTAACTTTCTATATCTTATTGATCTATTTTATGACAGTAAAACTAATGTTGCTAATTTCTTTCTTCATAGTTTGTTATGCCAAGTTGCCAACAATATATTTTCTTCTCGTGCCTTAAGAACCTACATCATTCAAATTTTGTTTTTAATTGGTTGGTCTCATAATATTCTAGTTCATATCTATGTACATATCAATTGTTCATAAAGAACATGGTCTTTTACCATTATGGAGTTTCATGAGCTTACTTTAATTGGTATCATTTTGGAATTTTACATTTGTTACTCAATGGATCCTCTTTTATAGCCATATTTAACTTTTATTAACTAACTTGTATGTATTTTTCACTTCTTGTGACATGAACAACAAAAAGACAACCATGTTCAAGAAAACCATGTTTGAAGTTGTTGCCTTGGTAATTGAGGGATCTGGTTCACTTAACCTAGGTGCAATTTAGGTTGAGGCTTCTTGCAATGATATTGTGGTCAATAGTTGGTGAATACACTTGCTTTATCAAACTAGACACATAATATCAAATTTATCAAACTAGACACATAAGATTCCTATGATCTGACTCCATTCTACGTGCAGATCCTTTGCCTAACAATGTTACTTATCTACTTTCGTTGGGCATATTATTGTCATAGGCCTTCTCTGTAAGAGTGCCTTAAAGAATTGTATCACAATGCCTCCCTTATTTTAGTTGTAACATAGTATTCTCCACTTTTAACTTAACTTTTAGCTGTAACGCAGGGTAAAAGTAAATATTAAAAGTCATGTGAAGGGTGATTTAAAAATAAAACCGTCATTAAAAAACTACCTAATGGGTAGGGGGACCCATCAAATTTAATCCCTGGTGGTAGCTACATGTCTTTGAACTATGTTATAATGAGGCTCAAGGGAATTTTTATTATTGAACAACAAGGGAAAACCCTAAATAAGCAAAACCCTAACCCCAGGAGATGAAACACCAAGAGTTTGTGGGCCCCGTAGGGGTTAGTTTGGAAGCCAAATTCTTAGGTTAGTAACTTGGTCATATGATCTATGGCTACATGTTTGTTTCAGACCTAAAAAAAATCCATTTAGGGGGGCTCAAAACAGCTCTGGAAGTTCGGGACCTGAAAAAATTCTAAAAATAGTAAATGCTGCTATAATCAAGGAAACAAATGAAACTAACTGGAGGTGTAGGTGGAATAGGCGAGTGGCCACCAATATCCACTTGGATCAATCCTCCCCCCTTAGGAAGAAATGGTCCCCATTGCAAGCAGAGCCTCCATGAGGCGAGGAAATTTCTATTGAACCTGGTCCCTAGTGAACCACTTGCCTTGGTGAAGGAGTTGGCATAGTTTGATGACTCAATAGAGCTGGATCCTCTGCTGGCAAGTGTTGTTGATATGTGTGTCCATGAT
This sequence comes from Pinus taeda, assembly GCA_000404065.3. Classification (NCBI taxonomy): domain Eukaryota; kingdom Viridiplantae; phylum Streptophyta; class Pinopsida; order Pinales; family Pinaceae; genus Pinus; species Pinus taeda. Next base: position 42,419 of record APFE031115717.1, on the reverse strand, counting down.
CCTATCAGTTGTGACATGTTCGATGCAACTGGGATTGAAGTATGTTGGTGTCAACTACTTAGCAACATCAGATGTGTCCAACAATGGGGGAAAGTATGGTTGCAACCAGTCCACATTAAATATTGGGTATAGGGAAAGGAACAATAAAATGTTGATCTCGAAGGAATTGTCCCCTAAAAACTTGGTGATGGTGTACGACCCATATCAGAGCAGCCAAATTTTGCGGTGGGGCCCAGCGAGGTGTCCCTTTTGTAGATGTAACCAAACTTGGTTTCCCACATGGAACTTGTGTGGCACCCAATGATGATCATGATGATGATTGTACTTAGCAATGGCTCTGTCTAATATGTCATGGACCTGTTGAAGGATGTGCTAAATTCACTTAATGAAGTTTTTAGCCCTTTCAAATTCGACTTGGACATGAGTCAAATTTGCCTGAGTAGCCGCAAATGGTATGGACACATCAATGGGACATAGTGGATGGAATCCCAATCCCACCTAAAAGGGGTTGTGACCATTTGAGCTAAGGAGATCTCTGTTGTAACTATGTTGGACATAGGGGAGGCTTTCATCCCATGTGCATGGATTCTTCGAGTTATACATGCACAGAATGTACACGATCATCCTGTTGACGACCTTTGTTTGGCCATCAGCTTAGGGGTGGAAGGCCATAGACTTAGTGAGCTTGGTATCCAACATCGACAAGAGGCTTTACCAATATGTATTCAGGAACCAACTGTTGCGATCTCAGATAATGGATTGTGGGATCCCAAAGTGTAACCATACTCATTCAAGGAAGAGCTTAACAGTGGTTGTTGTTGTGATACTCTTCTTGCGGGATGCTATAATGGCCATCTTAGAGAATCTGTCAATGACCACAAAAATGAAGTTGTTGCCATGCTTAGTACAAGGAAGGCCCGACATGTAATCCATTGAGATGGATTACCAAGACTGACTAGGAGTAGGCAGAGGAGTATATAGGTCTTGCATCTTGATGTTCGGTTTGGCAATGGCATAGGCAGTGCAGGATCTAATGTACTTCCCAACATCCTATCGAAGGTTCGACCAATAAAAATACTTCTGCAACACTGCCACTATTTTCTCTACTATGAAATGTCCAAAGACCCAACTGTAGTGCACTTCCCAAATCATCTTGGTATGCTCGCTTGAAGGAACACAGAGGTGTCCTAGGTGGCATAACAGTGCACCCTAGAGGTGAAAATCATGAACTTTATTGCCTTCTATGAGCATCTAGTATGTGTTTTCAAATTCTGGGTCGCTCTTATAAAGATGCGGCTACCCCAAAGTCTAGTGTCCATAAGAGTCGAGCTAAGTGGTTAGCACCATGATCGGCGACCGGTTGAGGTAGACTGCAACATTATTAGTGTTTCCCTTCTTGTACTTAATGTGAAAATGGAACTGTTTCAGGTATGTGGACCATTTCTGATGGCGATCGTTCTTCAACTTTCCTTATGTCTGTATAAATCGCGGGGGTCGGTGGTCTATGTGGATGATCGTTTCCTTCTCTAGAATGTAATGTTTCCATTCTCTGCAGGCCTGCACAATGGAATATATCTCTTTTTCATAGGTGGGATAATTTCGAACTCTATTAGAAAGTGTCTCACTATGATATGTCACTAGGTGCCCCTGCTGAGTAAGAATTGTGCCAATAGCATAGTCGGAGGCATCTGTCTCAATATCGAACGGTTGCTGAAGGTCTGGTAATGTGAACACTAGTGCAAAGCATAGGGGATGCCTCAACTTGGAAAACACCTTCTGTTGGGATTCATAACAAAATAACTTTGATTTCACTCCACCCTTTGTGACTTGACTCAAAGGCTAAGTGATATGAGAGAACCTCAATACGAACATGCGGTAGAAAATGGCAAGACCCAGAAAGTTGTGGAGCTCCTTTAGAGTGGTTGGGGTTGGTCAATCCCGAATAAATTGTATTTGGGCTGGGTCCACATGCACACCCCACTCATCAATGATGTACCCCAGATATTGAACCTGGGTCATACCAAAAGTTCATTTCTCCAAATTGGCACACAATTTGTGTTGTTGCAGGGTTTGGAGGACATGTCGAATATGATGGAGGTGCTCTTCCCAACTCTGGCTAACGGTCAAGATTTTGTCCAAATACACCAACACGAATGAGTTGGTGAATGGCCGCAAGATGTTGTCCATCAACCTCATGAAGGTTGTGGGGGCATTCATCAACTCAATAGGCATGACCAATATTTCAAAAAGTCCCTCCTTGCATTTGAAGGCAGTTTTCCACACATCATAGGGTTCCATTGGTATTTGGTGATAACTAGACTTCAAGTCAATCTTGCTGAAATATTTGGACCCCTTGAGCTGGTCCAAAAGGTCATCAATCGGTGGGATTGGATACCTATTCCGAACAGTAATCTTATTCAGCACTTGATAGTTAATATAGAGTCTCTAGGTCTCACCCTTCTTTTGTACCAACATGATCGAGCTCCCACAGGGTGATGAACTTGGCCTAATGTGCAATTTTTGCAATAACTCCTGAATCTGCCTCTCTATTTCATTGTTCTCCATAACAGAGCGTCAATAAATCAGCCCATTAGGTAGCGGCATGCCCGGGGTCAAATCGATGGAGTGATTGACCTGACAGTGTAGGAGTACCCCTGTGGGTAAGGTGAAGATGTCCCTGTAATCCTCCCTGACCTTGTCCATCTGTTGTTGTCGTGCAGAAGAGCCTTGTCTGGAGGTCGTGGATGTGGCCACAATCTTCTTATTTCCTTGAGGGTGAATCATAAGCAAGATAAATTTCCCAGTTTGAGAAATGATATTACTGCATTGCTTCATAGAGATCAAAGAAATGGTGGTAGGCGGTGATACTTCTGATACCCTATATAACTTATTGCCCAAAAAAATAATAACAGTGTGAGGCTTAGACTCATACACAACATGACACTTCCTAAAGTATGTGAGATAATTCTTTTCGTCTCGATTTTCTAGCATACATACAAACGTACTAAGTGGTGAACGTTGAAAATTGAAGCCTTATGAGCCTTCATTGATCATGGACATCAAAGAGGTTGGGCAGGTTCCTACAGTGGATGATTTTGCACCAGAATACTTAGACAAGCTACCAAAGGACATTATTCTTGATAGAAAGACTAGGAATTCACAACGGGAGGAATTGGAGTACCGTCATATTGGTTTCAAAGGAATGCATCCAAGTAAGGCTTGATGGATGGAAAATGAGAAATTGAGGGAGAAATTCCCTCACTTTCTAATTGAATGATAAAACTTTTGGTGGTCTAAAATCTCATTAGAGGGGAGGAATGATCCAGGTGGCTCTATAATATAAGTTGCTTTGAGATAGCTCAAAAGTTAAAGTCATCAGATGGAAATGAAACTAGGACTAGATCGTAGTTATCGTCACCTATTTTCTAATGGTGCGAATGAATCTCAAATCCAAGTTTGTATGCTCAAGTTATAGCTGGTCAAAGTTTTGGTCAAATTGGGCCAGGTGGAAGTGACTAACGAGGCAACAATTTGGAAAAGAGACGGTGCATGGAGAATGACATTCGGAAAAAATGATTTTTTCGCCTCCTTAATTTGTTCAGTAAGCCAGAAAATATTTAGCCATTGTTGTATTAAAAGAAAAAAAAATAATAAAATTGGGGTGGCGGTCTGCCACCCCTCCCTAATGATATTGAATGCATTAAATATGGTGGGTGAGCCAACCTAGACGGACCCGCTCGACCACCGCCAACATAAAACAATGTATATATATGTCGTTTCAATGACTACCAAATATTATACCGCCAACTGTTAACACTTAATTGCGAGGTGATATAACAAACAACGCACCAAAAATACCATGAATCCATGGGTTTGAACCCGTGACTCGCTCCACTCCAACCCCTTAACATAATGCCTCCAACCAACGGGCCAATGACCTAAACGTTGGTAGGTCTTCCTTGTTTTTAATATAAAAACCACTCATTTACTCATTCAACTACTAGCGAAGAGCAGAGTGGGGAGTTGCGGAACTAGGAGTGGCCAGAGGGGGGTAGAACCCTGAAAAGGGGAATCTTAGAGATGTTGAAAATATTTCTCTGGGGTCCATAAGTGCCAGTGTCAGAATTTGAAAAATTTATAGTCATTTTTATACGATTTCATGACAAGAATCCAATGGTGATGTTTGTTTCTGCACCCGAGTTCTGCATTTTTTGTCCATGACCTAAATTGGAGGTATAAGGGTCATTTTTGTAAAGTTGATTGTAATTAATTCCTATACTACCACTTAATGAACGAAGGCCTCCCCACTTTGAGCAAGGCCTGGAGACATAGCCCACATTGGTAGAACTCTATAATCAAATCATATGTGTGCCTTTGATCTCATGTTTGCTTTATGATTTCCGCTTATTTTCATGTGTTTAAGTTACTTGGTTACATGCTCTTTTATACGCAATTATATATGAATCCTTGAAGTTAAAAATCTGGATCACTTAAAGAATCATTTGATAAACTTATCAATGGAAGGAATTTGTTGGAGAGTGTCATCCAAAGGACTTTGTTGCATTTTAATGGAAATTTTATCTTCTAAACCTTATTTCACCCCAAAGAATATTGTGTTCCTAATATGAGGAAAACATTGCCTCATCCTCAAGTATGGCTGCATAAAAACCTCTAAAAGGGTTACTTGCCCAAAGTTATTTTTCCTCTTTGTTCCTAAATAGTTTGAAACACCTATGCAAGAAAAATAATACTAACAAAATATAAACACATGAAATAACAATGACACACACACAATACACAAAGTTGACCTTGCAAACCTTTAATAAAAAACCAGTCAAAATAAGAGCCACTTCTCTCACTTTATCTCATTGTATTAACTTCACTATGTACAATACAATATTTACGTATTCCATAGCACACAAAACTCTAATATATTAATTCGAGTTAGATTATAGCCCTAATTCTAGTTGTGGAACAAAAAAACGATTGGTCCAAAAGGCACAAAACATACCCAAAATAGACCCATAATTTTCTTTCAAGGGCACTAACCCTGAACTCTTGCTAGGGGACCTATTGGCCCCTAAACTCCCTTTGCTCTAGGATGATATTAAGTCTTCCCACAAAGAGTAAAACACATGTCCAACATTTTCCCACTTGTTGTATTATATGAAAAACTGGGGTAAAGGGCCAACAATACCCTTTGATTCTCTAAACAGAGATATTTTTTTTGGACTAATAGACTTTCTCAATACACCTATGACAATTTTCAAGGTATCACCATTCTCCAACAATGCTTTGTTTTATTCAACCATGTCTCTAACAAAATGGTACTAGACATCAATATGATTTGTCTTGGAACGATATGTAGGGTTCTTCATAAGAAAAAATGAACTTGAGCTATTGCAACTTATTCTCACTACTTTTTGCACAAAACGAATAGCTAAAAACAAACTTTGCAACCATATAGCTTCGTTATTCCATGAATGGTTGCCATGCACTTAGCTTCTACAGTTGATAGTGCAACTAAAACCTACTCGTTACTCATCCATCCTATTTCTCCACCCAATAAGTTAGAAACAAAACCACTTGTATATCATATATGATCAATATATCTAGCCCAATTTGTATCAATAAAGCCTTATATATCTATCTTTTTGTGAGCTCCAAGTATTCCTTGGTAGAATATTGCATAATCTAAGTGCCACATAGATATTTGAAGGCCCTCCCTACAACCATCTAATGCCCATTCCTTGGTTTTAACAACGTACTAAAAAATCCCACTAAATGTGGCAATGCCTAGTCTAATACAGGGCATAACATATATTACACTTCCAACAACACTTGCATAGTGAAGAAAGGATATGTCATCAACCTCTTCTTATGTGTTTGAACACTCATTACTAGATAACTTCACATCTATAGGAAGATGGACCTTTACTAATTTTCATTCCTGCATATTAGGCATATGCAATATTATCTTAACATATTTCTTTTGATTCACCTAGAGCTTTTTTATTTTTCCAATCTCTTAACTTCCATGACCTAAATAAATTTTGCATCATCAATATCTTTCATATCAAATTCAAAACAAAATTAAGCTTTTACATCCTTGATGAATTCCTTATTATTTGTAATCAACAACATATCATCAACATACAAGATCACATAAGTAAAATGGTCACCAATCTACTTTGAATACACACATTGTACAACTTTGCTTAGATTTAGATACCATGTCCCAATATATAAGTATCAAACTTATAGGTGACATTCGTAGGGATTGTTTTAATTCATGTAGGGAGTTCTTTATCTTGCAAAATATTTTAGTTGTTTCATGTAGATTTCTTCTTCGAGATCCCTATGTAGGAACATTATCTTCACATATATTTTTTCTAATTTAAGATCAACAAAAACAACAATAGACAAAATAAATTTATAGAAATTATTTTAACAACAATAGAAAAAATATCACTAAAATCAAATTACTCTAGAGGGAAATATCTCTTTGCTACTAACCAAGTTTTTTGCTTCTCTAACTCAGCTTATGTATTTAAGTACTTAAAAACACATTTTCTACTAATGAGTTTTTTAGTCAACAACTCAAGTAGAACCGAATTCACATTTTTATCTAATGTATCCATTTCTTCAAACATGACGTTTTTCAAGTGTTTACAATCATTTGAATCTATTACCTCCCTAATAGTTCTAGGACCATCATCAATGATAAACAAAACCAAAATAGAATGGACATAAGGTGCGTTATAAGTTTTTGGTTAACATTTTTACTAAATTAATATGTTGAAAGTTGAATTCTAATGTCTTTCATCTTTGGTTCATCTTTTTCTGTTGAATCAAACTTTAAACCCTTCTATACAAACTCTATTATCTTTAGTTCTTCTTCTTTCATTAGACTTCCTATTTAAGAACAACTTTGATTTCTAAAAATATAATATCTTTACTATACATAAATATCATTTTAACTAAATTTCAAAATTTAAAGTTTAAACCATCTTTATAACCCTTAAAAATATAATTTTTAACTTTATTATCTAACTTACCTATAAAACTATAGCAAAAACCTTTCAATACTTAATAATAGAAGATTTGTTTTTTTTTCCTCAATACGCACCTCCTATAATTTTATTAATACTACTACAATATATATAATGATTTAATTATAAGCTAGTTAATTTCGTTATATCACATGATCATATGAATAACTAAATTGTTAAATTTGATTTAATCATAAGCTAATTAATTTCGTTATATCACATAACCATATAAATGACTAAATTGTTAAAAAAAAATGTACATAAGATTAGGTTGTGTATAATTTTAAGGTAACATTTAAAACTTATTAAATTATTATATTTTTTATAATAAAACCTAATCCTTAAAAAAAACAAATTTATTATAAAATTATTATATTATCATCATTATTATTTTTCTGAATATGGTTATTTTTATATTAATACAAAATAAATTTACACTGAGGCCATGGCCTCGTAAAGCTAGCCTAAAGATGCGGCATGATTGCAAGCATAGCAGATCAGTATGCAAAAACCCAGTTGAGTCTTGCTCTCAAGAACTGTAGAGAACCTGATCATGACTAAAGCAAAAATCCAGAAAACCCCATAGTTGTACATGGAACTGAGAATTAAACCGGGGCTATGCGACAACCAAAACAGTAAAACTAGACCAAGTAGTTGTGACCAACTATGCGACAACCCAACACTGAATGCAGAAGTAGTTGTGACTGCAACCGAAACTGAAAACTAAAGGCTAGCAGAATGCCCCTTTCGCATGAAAAACTGACAATTTGAGCTAGTGCACTTATCATGATATCTAGGAAGGTGATAAATGAATCTTCTCGAGCTTGCTGGATTCCAAAACAAAACCAAAAAGAACCAACATGTTTAAACATCAGGAGAGGGATCAGGCGGCTCCTCAATGATGCGACATCCATACTTGTAATCATCGTCGTCATCAGAGAAGCCCCCCTGATTCTTCATGCTTTGAGAAGCTTTGCTTTTGCCAGAGCCTGAAGCCTTGCTCTGTTTGAAGTTTGTCTAGATGGAGCCTGGTCTGTCTTCCACCGGCCTGCCTGTAGTCACCCTAAGGGAACCAACCTCTTGACCTGAATTGAACTCGCTAAGCTCTATGGTGACCGTGGCCATAAAGGAGAAAGTGCCATGACTACAGGGGAACTGTAACCAAGTGAAATTAGTCGAGGATTGGAAGGAGCTCAATGCTATATTGTGCAATCCTCTGCCCCTACCCCGTCCACTCCGAGTAGCCGGGTACCTATCTATGCGGAAGTCTGAGCAAAAAGTTGAGGAGTCCGATGTGGAAGAGAAGCCCTGGCATCCAATTTTCCCTCGGGAGCTGCCTCTTCTGCAACTCATCCTCTGTCGAAGTTTTGGCATCACTGGAGGAGCAGGGTGATCTAGGCTACTTGATAAACTATGGAAGCGGATATGGATGAAAACAAACTTGGCTTCAGTGCTCGAAAGGCCGAAATGGAGAGCAACAAACAAGTGGCTAGCAAAAAAGCAGGGGAGACAGAGGGTGGCTTGAAGGCATAGCCAGAAGTTCATCCAACGAACCAGAGCCCAGTGTATTCCTGAGAATGGTCGAGAGCAAACTGCTGCATCTGCAAAGGAGGGACCAAAGCGAAAGGGAGAAACACAATTGTGGCAAGTTGATAGTGCCATAATCAAGAAATTAACCGGCAAAAGAGGAGGTACTGGCAACATTAAAGCATCATTAATCTTGAGCACAAGGGAAGTTATGATCGGAGCTGTGAGAGGCTGAGTGGCGGTGTAGATCAACCATGCGCCCATCCAAACAACAATCCACGTACTACCGTCAGACACCCGGATCTGGGAATTATTATTATTTATTATTATTATTATATTATTATTATTTTATATATTATTTCAATAAATATATATTTTTATTTTTATATATTTTTAAATTAAATAACTAAAATATATTTAATTTAATAACTAATATGGATTTTAACTCAAATATTCAATAATAAAATTACGATATTATTTATAAAAAAAATACATTATAAATGTGTTATTAAACCTTTATTTTTACTTAAAAGTTATTATTAAATGTATGTAATGTTTAAGAAACAAATGCATATTTAAAATAAAATAAAATAATATTTATTATAATTTTTTAATCATTAAGAAATTAAATATATGATTATTAATGTTTATTAAGATTAATACTATGTATCATATTTAAGAAGAAAAAAACTTTAATTGTAATTTTTTAGAATTTTATTTTTGTACTAAAAAAGAAAGAAAATAAGTGGACTAAGATTACTATAGTTGGGTCAACTTAACAAGTCAAGAAGATTGGAAGTCTAACCTATGTTCGGGAAATGATAATGGATGTGAGTAAGGGTTGGACAATCTAAAGGAAAGTGTTTTTCATCATCCACCCTCTTAGTATCGCAACGCTGGCAAATTCTATCATCCCAGGGAGTCTTGGGAGTAAATCAAGTTCATGATAATTAGTTCTAATATTAACGATGTTCATCCTTTTGTTTGAGCTGGTCAAAACAAAAAGATAATTCTAGTTCTCAAGGGTGGGGTTTATCACCTCCTTATAATATCTTAGCTTCTTTTTACCCTCCAGCTCCTTATCACCCTCTAGCTCCTTATCACCCCAAAGCTTAATCTTTGACACTATCCTTGCTTCCCAGGATGATCTCCTCATTTATCAGCCAAGACTAGGCATCCTTAAGCCACCCACACTTGAGGCGAAGATGGGGGTTTTGACTAAAGTTAGAAGCAATTTTAGGAAGCCTCTTATATTCCATGTTGTAAAGCTTCTTTTTAAACATTAGATACTTAAACATAAGCTTGCTTTCAATAAGGGAGAGGTCAACTTTGATCAAGAAGATAGCATAGGGATATTTCCCTTGATCTTGAGATTGAAAATTATAAATTGCTTTTCGTATATATATATATACACAACAATAATTTTAAATTTTTTTCCCCTTGGAAACATCATAATTTTCATTAATATAAGAAAATTTCATGTTGTAGATGCGAGTGCATATGCATAAGGTGTGGCTATGCCAGTTCAAAAAATATTTAGATCCCAAAAATGATCTCCAAAATAAGATCTCCACACGAGGAGACAGTGTTTAAATAGTATTGCATAATTGAATCAAAATTTAAACATACTCTACGCAAAGAGTATTGCTAAAAACATGAGTTGTTATGTATATACATAATTCAAAATAGACAAATTAAGAGAGACTTATTTTTCATAAGTTCAGGCTCCTATTGAGCATAGTCTGCATGGTCCATATACAGTCAGTGGTAGTACTGATAATGTTCCACTCCCCGCTGCTCCTGTATCAACAAGACATTGCGTGGCCTGATCGCTGCTATTTTGGAAAGTTGGTCAGCGATGGTGTTTCATTCCTTGTAGATGTGATGACAAACAAAACTGTCAAAATGTGAGATGCATCTATGAATTTCTGCCAATATATGTCCCAAAGTGTATGTGTGGAAGGTTGTGGTTTTATTTGTCCAGTCACAAACAATTTTGGAGTCACCAAAGATTTGCAAATTATGACAGCCTTTCTCTATAAAAAATTTGATTAGGTGGTGTGCCATGGAGAGTTAAACAAAGTTATTGGTGCCAATCCCAAGTCCCATTTGAATATGATAATAGTGGCTTAACGAAAAGTGTAGTATAGCCCCACCACCACATCCTGTATCTTGAGTGGAGCCATCAAAATATGCCCAGGGTTTTGAATGATCTATGGATTCAGGAATGATATTCCTAGGAGGTGTGATGGTCAAGTCCTCAGGGAGAGAGTTGAAATCGGCTATAATTCTGGCTGAGATGGAAGTCCAATGAGGGGCGGTGTCACAGAAGATGTAGCGATTTCTGGCGATCCATATTTCCTAATAGAAGAGGAGGGGGAGGTTTCTCGTTTTGGCCGATGTAGAAGATGCCCACCAATTTGCCCAAGCTTCCTTGGTAGTTAGACCCCCCCAGATGATAGGCAGGTGAAGGTGGGTAAGAGTGGAGGTCCATAGGCTAATAGTGATTGAACAATACAGAAAAAGATGATCCAGAGATTCAGAATTGTTTTTGCAGAAGCAACACCAAAATGGCCCATATTGACCTCTCTTATTCAAGTTTTCCCCAGTTGGCACCTTGTCTTTTCAGATTGACCACAGGAGTAGTCTTGTGCAAGGAGGTGCTTTTAGTTTCCACATGTCTTTCCACCATGGTTCAATGAGTTGTGGCTTGTGATTGCTAGCCAGTAGAAGGTACCCCTCTTTAGGGGAGTACTAACCACTCTTGGCTATGGCCCACATTATCTCATCCTCCCCTTCTCTGAGTCTGATGTGGGATTCCTGTAGGGCAGAAGTGTAGGAATTCCATGCTTGATTCCATTGTCAGGGGAGGAGCAGGCTACGCGTTGTCTTTTGTTCTTGATGGAGAAATCATAATTGCTCTGGGTCCACTGCATGATTAATATGCGTGATTCTTTTCTCAAAGAGGATCTGTAGTAAGTCCAGGGGGAGCTGATGTGCATTACTGCATCCTATCCAAGGGTCTCAGCCAATTTGGTTAGATGCCCCATCAGATATTCTCCAAGTAAGTCCATCCCGTATAAGGGGAAGTGCATTCAAAGCTGCTTTCCATATATTAAATATCCCTGTTTTGTTCCAGCTAGGCTGTCTCAGCGATTCCAATGGACTGAGCGGGGTGATATATTTTGCAACAACAATATTGGTCCATAGACTGGTGGAGGTAAGAAGATGCCACCCAAGCTTGGCCGCCAGTGTAGTGGAAAAGTCCTCCAATTTTTTTATGCCCCATCCACCCCACTTGTTGGGTATAGATAGGAGGTCCCATCTTGCCCAAGCAAATATTCTCCCAGGTTGATTACCTTTCCAAAGGAATTTGCTACAGAGGTTCTGTATTCTATTGAGGATGCCTCTAGGAATCCATGCAAGGGACATCCAGTAGACTCTGGTGGCCTCAATAACTGCTTTGATGAGCACCAACCGACCGGCTCTGGAGAGATATTTGTGGTACCAGATATGAAGTCTTTTCTCCAGCTTGGTAATTAACCATATCCAGTTTGTGATCTTATATCCATGCGGTTTTAATTTGTATCCCAAATATCTAAGGCCCTCATCTAAGTGACTCAGGGTGAAAGGAAACCTTCGTAATGCGAAGTTTATTTCATGGGGGGAGCATTCAAAGACAATAATAGTGGATTTGGAATTGTTTATGGCCATGCTTGTCACTGTTTTGAAGAGGTTGATAGTGTTTTGGATGGTGGTGAGATCCCCTATTCCCCCGTCTAGAAACATAAGAACATCATCCACAAAGAGAAGGTGGGTTATAGTACAGTCCTCAGTTATTTTGATACCAGAGAGTCTACCCCTGTGATGCATGTCCTTGATCAATCTGCTTAGGCCTTCCATAACAAGAAGAAAGAGCAAAGGTGACAGGGGGCATCCTTTTCTAAGGCCTCTTTCAGAGCCAAAGAAGGGAGAGGATGCCCCATTGACCAATACATTGAAGGATACATTGGTGATGCAACACATAATCCATTTGATAAATCCGACAGGAAAGCCTAGATGGGTAAGGAGCATTCTAAGGTATAACCAGCTTACTCTATGGAAGGCTTTGGAGAGGTCAGCTTTGAGATTCATGACTTTGATATTTTTGGATTGTATTGAGTGCATCACCTCCTGAGCTAATCCGATAGCTTCGTGTATCTGTCTATATTTTAGGAAAGCAAATTGTTCCGGGGAAATGTGGGCGGATAGGATGGGGTGGATTCGATTGGCTATGATTTTGGAAATGATTTTATAAAAACAGTTACAAAGGGAGATAGGATGGAAGTCATTATAAGATGAGGGGTTGTCAGTCTTGGGAATGAGGGCTGTAAAAGTGGTGTTAATGCCCCATGCATGCTCCCAGGTATCCTGCATTCCTCTATGACCTTGAGTAGGTCATTCCCTAGAACCTCAAAGAATACCAGGTAGAACTCGACTGTCCACCCATCTGGGCCCGGGCTTTTATCCCTTTTGAACCATTTTAGAGTGGCCTCAAGCTCCCCCATGGTAACTTCTCTATTGAGATGCTTGGCTTCCTCCATAGCAGTAAAACAGGGAAACAGTTGCGCTACTCTGATGACCTCAGCCAGGGTAGCATTAGGAGGGTTCTGGTAGACTTGCTTGAAGTGTGAGCTGGCCAATGAGGCCAGCTGGGGGAAAGTGTCAACCACAGCTCCATGTTCATTATTTAGGTTCCAGATGGTGTTATAAGCCCTTCTTATGTTTGCGAATTTATAGTAAAACTTTGTATTTTCATCCCCTTCTCTTAGCCAAATAGGTTGACTTCTCAGTCACCATGTTTCCTCTTTGTCCTTGAGAATTTTCCCCCTTAGAGCTGTTTGCTCCACAAGCTTATCCCTGAGCTCGGGTGAAAGGAAGGTTCCTTTACTATTTTCCTCAAGGATGGCTATCTCATTCTCAATTTTGATCACCCGATGTTCTTCTTCACATCTCTTATTGTGAGCCCAGATCTTGGAAATTTTCTTTAATTCCTTTAGGCTGGCCACAAATCCTTCAGTGATGTGTCTGTTGCTATCCAGAGGGTAGGTCTTCCAAAAGTCTGTCACAATACTGGTGTAAGAGATGTCATTCAACCATGAGGAGTTGAATTTGAAAGGGGCTCTAGGTTTATTGATGGTGCCACAGATTTCCAGATGAATAGGAAAATGGTCTGAGAGCCCCCCGGATCCCACCCATGGCGATATGTGTACCCTTGCTCCAATAGATGTTCCTTGATGAGGAAACGGTCTAGTCTCCTTGCAAGACTGGCCTCCCCAATTCGTTTTTTGCTCCAAGTTGGGGTTAGTTTTGCCACTGGAATATCAATGAGTTGATGAGATTCGAGGAGCTGCTCAAAAAATCCCGCTAGGGGGTCGACCTGTGCCTGAAGACCCTAGGATTCCGAGAAACCTAGGGAAAAATTTAGATCTCCCCCTATGATAAGATTGTCTGCCTGTAAAATGCTGGTTCCCAGTAGCCTTTCCTAGAAGATCTCTCTACGGTGGCAGGGTCCATAGATGTTCAACACTCTAATCTCCGATCCCAGTTCTGCTGAGTAGATGTTAGCCCCTACGAACCCTATGCCTCTTAGGCTCCCAACAGTTTAATAAAGTGAGGGTTGTAGCTAGGGCTATGCCTCCTGATCAACCATTTACATCCAAGGCATGGAAAAGCCAACCAGGGAGCATGGACTCCAGAAGAGGTGTTATGATGGCTGTTGTACCCAAGGTTTCCTGAAGAAGAACTAAGTCAACAAGCTCCTTTCGAAGGAGTCTCCTCAGTGCTAGTTTTTTGTCGGGACTAGCTATCCATCTGCAATTGAAGGAGATGGCCTTCATGGGGGGGGGGCATCAGAGGAGGTCTCTGCTCTAAGGACCCTATCTAGTGAAAGTTGTTTCCCAGAAACCACCTCTAACCCTGCCTTCTGTTTTGCTCTAGATAGAGAGGACGGTCTACCCTGAGTGGGCTTCAGGACAGAGGGGAATGGAGAGATGCAAAGGCCAATGGCATCTGTCATAGCTTCTCGGGTATGGGAGAGGAGATGGTAGCAATGAGGTTCAGGGGCAGTCCTAGGGATAGGGATCTCTTATGTTGGGGGAATGAAAAAAGGCTCAACAAAGGGATGGGGGTCCAACTGAGAGATGAGGGGACTGATCCTGTGATTTGTGCAGGGGGTAGAAATAGAGATAGCCTCAGATTGTAGAGGTCTAGATGATAGAGCAAATGAAAATTTAATGGATGTAGAGAGTAAGGGAGGACAAGACATACCTAAAGAGAGCGCTCCGCCAGCGGCCGCCTTGGACCTAGTCAGTAGTGGTGAAGGTGGCCGAAGGGGTGCAGTCCCTCACTTCTTTTTCATCTCCGATTTAGGCCTAGATTAATCCGGCTCAGTGTTGATCATGTCAGCTTCATCCAATTGTTCCTTCCGCGTTTGTGTTCCGTCAACATTTATGATCTTCCCTCTGGACCCATATTTATTTTTTGCGAGGAGAGGGTTGTCCTTGTAGAGATGTCTGACTTTATGACATCGTCTGCAATGGAAGGGAACCCCTTCATAGTCCAAGATCTGCATCCGATCATAGTTCCTCCAGTGAAGGGTAACTTTTTCTTGCAAGCCTCCTCTGATATCTAAGTGCATCAACAGTCTCGCATAGGCCATGACACCAGTGGAAAGGTAGGATCTGTCATAATCCAGGTAAGTTCCTAGGGTGTTGCCAATTCTTCTAAATATTTCCTCGGTCTAGAAATGCAAGGGAAGACCGGGTAGTCTAACCCAGATTGGCCCTACCCTGAGCTATTCTTTGTCAGGGTCGAAGAGTAGGCTCCATCTCCTTAGCATGACCAGAGCTTGTTCGATGTGCCAGTAGGATGATAGAACCCAATTTGTGTGGTTAGCTCGTGCAAATCTGAGGGCAAACCAACCGCGAACAAAAGTTTGTACAATAGGTAGATCTACCAAATGATGGCCCCATATTTCGGCTACCCATTGCTTCAGTGTGGCTGTGAAATAGGTCCTTCCTCTGACTTTACCTACCAGGACCGTCGTTGCCATGTCCATAGTGTCCTGCCACCAGAAATCCTCTTCCCAGTCAATGAAAACGTGTTGTGGCTTCAGCTTTACACACCTTTGCTTCTTTCCTCGGGTCTCCGCAGTCTTCGCTTGCTCAGGGTGCTCTTCAGGGCGAGGGGTTGGAGGATGAGAGATAGGGTTAAGGTTAGGGTTTGGAGGCAATTGTTCCGATTCAAGCGGGTAGGTGTCTGGGAGGGGGGGAATGGCGGTGTAGCTTTTAGACGGATGTGCTTGCCAAGGGAGGGAAGGAGTGTGAAGGGAGGGCTTCACTAAGCAGGGAACGTGGAGGGTAGTGAATAGCCTAAGGGGGATGGAGGGAGGTTAGGCTAGAGGATTCGGCCACTCGTACAGATGTGGAGGGGTCGGGGTTAGTGAGATGGGAGGACGGCGTTAGGGAAGGTGTGAAAAGAGACAGTCAAGTCACAGGTAGCTTCGGAAGATCGATCACAGAGCCTCGGTGTCTTGAAAGCGATGGAAGACAGGAAATTACTTCCGAGAGCTCACTGCTGAATGGAAAGTGCACGCATTTGTTAGTTGGTATGCTGAAGATGGAGATGCCTTCGAGGGGGTCCTCGGAGTAGTCTGTTAGGTCTCCCTCCATGTTGCTCTGGGGCTTACGCCAGTTGCCGTTGAGAACCGGAGTAACCGACATAGGCTGAACTGAAACCCTACAACCGCAATACCGCAAATTGCATTCACAAGTTGAAAGTCGTCGGGGGTAAGCAAGAGGGGAGGGTAAACAAGGTTCCCAGGCAGGTTACGGCCAAGACTATGACGGAATACGAGCAACGTCTGTGCCTAGGCCCTAGGTGTACATCCGGAAGGGTTACCTTGTGTTGGGTCATGGGCGCGCCAACCTTTCCTGCATTCACTATGCCATTGAGCCCTGGTTGCATCCGAACTCCAAATCTATCTTCTAAAAATATCTCCCAACAATAATTTTAATTAATTATTAAACAATTTAGATTTTTTTTATTATATTAAAATTTGAGAAATGTAATAGTTAAACATAAAATTTGATCTAACACTTAAAATTTAATATTCTTAGTTTTTTATAATAATAAATAGATATTTTATATGTTATATTTTTTAGTTTTTTATAATTAAATAAATACAATGAAGTAGATTTGGTACATATTCTATATTTACTATATAAACTAATTTTGAATGTATTTTATTTATTTATTTGGTTGAATTGGGAAAGTGGATTAAAGTGAAATTTTATAGATTTATTATTATTATAAATAATATTATATTTAATAAAAAGTTGTGATTAAACTTATTAAGTTGGATTGGATTTATTCTATTTTTTTTCTTGTTTACATTTGTATTTTAAAGTTATTAATATCTTATTTATATAACTAATTAGTTAACCAATAAAACGATTAGTAAAAATATTACTAAATTTAACTAAGCCAATTAATAAAAGAAAATGATTAGTGAAAATATTTTTAAATTTATATTATATATGTCTTTGTAGATTTAGCAGTCACAAATAAGAGGGTCTTATACACGAATTTGGTGTCTGGCTTAGCTAGGACCTTAAAAAAACTGATATAAAAATGAAATGAAATTTAAATTAGTATATAGTATTTTTCTATTATTAGTATATAAATAATTAGTAGTTTTGAAAGTGCACACTCCTTCATTTTTGCTGCTGTTGTTGCTTGTGTGTTCCTGGGTTGCTTACTCTATGGAAAGATCAAAGAAGGCTTAAAGCTGCCCAGCTTGCCCGCAATTAGTTCAGGACAGGTAAGCCAGGTAATAAAAAAGACGAACAGGGCAGCGAATATTCCTTTGATCCAATTGGTACGCATTGAAAGTCATGTCGTTTCCGTACAATTAGGCAGAAGTAGATTCCAAGTCGGTGGACCAAAGATTTGGAATTCCTTTGATCCAATTGGTACGCATTGAAAGTCATGTCGTTTCCGTACAATTAGGCAGAAGTAGATTCCAAGTCGGTGGACCAAAGATTTGGAATTCCTTTGCGCATTGAAAGTCATGTCGTTTCCGTACAATTAGGCAGAAGTAGATTCCAAGTCGGTGGACCAAAGATTTGGAATTTCTTGGTTGTGGAAAGGAAATTGTAAAGGCCAAAGCAGCCGGCGTCAGAATGTTCCCAAATAAGGATGCTATTCATCCCATTGAGTTCCAACTTCCACTGCAATGAAGCTCGCTCCACATCGATGCCTTTACTTTACTATCCGTACCAGATCTGCCGTACCCAAATCGCACACATGCCGTGTACAACAAGGCTTCATAAGTCGAGAACACATGAATTTTTAGTTTGAATAAAAAATTGGGTTCGAGGACACAGGAATTTTTAGTTTGAATAAAAAATTGGCTTTTTTCTATCCGGAGGATCTCGGAAATTGTGGCGCACTCAATTATTGAACGGAAGTCTACCAAGTCGGAACAAGCTTTAATAAGTGGCAGAGTAGCATTCGAGGGGCTTTAGAAAAAGAAAGAATAAAATAAAGGGCGAGACTATTGTTATTGATAATAATAGTACACCTTTGGTTTTTTCCATTAAATTTCCCATCATTGGCCATTTAATTACACATTACAATGTGAATATGTTAATATAAGATAAATTTTCTGCGAGGTCATTAATTATATTGAATAGCTCACATCGATATCTGTCTGATTAGTTCAGCGGAATTCATTTGCTATTTTTAAAATTATCTCCAAATTCAATGTACATCCCCATGTAATAAAGTATGCGACCACTACTGTTTAGATAAAGTGTGCTACCACTCCTACAAAGTTTATTTATTTTTTAAAATACATCTAGCGTTGACATTAAAATTTAAAAAATGAGCACTGGAGTTAGGTCTTTAATATAAAATTGGGTGCAACAAAAAGAATATCTCCGAGCTCTCCACCTCTTTCATTTTCTAACCTAATTTCTGAAAGCATCTGAACTGTAACGCTGAACATAAATTTGTCCATATCACAGAGTAACAAAGCATCAAACCGAGAAGATTTGTATAGGATTTATAATATTTAGTTTTGACTTTCTATACTATGTAATCTCTAATCAGTGAAATGAAACATCTAGTAACAAACCATTGCATAACATTTAATTTTTAGAAAACAACACAACAGAAGAAATTTCCCAACCTATTCAAAAGTTTTTTTAATTTTCTTAATGAAATGATGTATGGCTAGATTTAAATGCTTTCCCAGTTCCAAATTCTAGTTAAATATAAGTTGGGAGTCACATAAAATATACGAGTGCATAGATGTCTTTTCTAACTACATTGTCCATGGGCAAAAGGATAATCTTAACTTTAGCCATGCTATTATAATCAAAACCTAAGCCATATGAAAATGAAAAGAAATGATGTTGAGAAATGAACCAGATTACTCACTCCATATTTCTTAGGATTTCCTTCAAATGCACCAATGAAGAATCCCAACAATTTGGAATTTATCAATCTAAAGATACATAACTTGCTTAGGGATCTTACTATTGATTTCCTTCATACAACCTTTAAAGTAAACTTGTTCTTGTAAACAATCTGTAAGGGTGAGAACAACATTTCATCATAAAGCATTCCATTCATAGCCTTCAAAATGGGCTAAAAAAATAATAAAGGGAATGTTTCAAATTCGCCTAATCTTTTGCTCTCCCACTAGGAGTTTAGGATTTCTTCTAAGGAATTGCCTCTCCAAGATACAATCTATCTTGTAAGGGTCACTATTGCATCCCACACTTCTAATGATAAACGAAAACCAACCAAAATATGAAAAGTTGTCTCTAAGGCACCTTTGAATAATGTACACTACACAAGACCCTCAAAAAATGATAAGGACGCCATCCAAGCGAGGACTTTGTTGGGGATTGCTATGCATAGAAAACTTTTGCATTTGAATGGATCTTTTATCTTCTAGACCTTCTTTCATCCCAATATATTATTTTGCTTCTAATTTGAGAAAAACATTGCCTCGTACACATGTTTGACCATGCAAAAACTATCAAAAGGGTTCCTAACCTAATTTTTTTTGTCCCCCTCATCCTTGAAGCATTTGATAATAAACATAAGTAAGAAAAGTAATAATAAAAATACATAAAACACATGAAATACAAATAGCATGCACACACACAATAGAGAAACATTTACCCTAGAAACCTTTAATCGGGAAAACTAGCCTAATTAAGAGTTGCTCCTCTCTCTATCTCATTGCATTAACTTCACCATTTACAATACAATACTTAGGTATTCTATAGCATCCAAAAAGCTAATATGTTAACTCAAATAAGATTACAACCCTACTTCCTTAATTGGAATTCACTTACAATCGGTTGAAAAACAATTGATTAAAAAATAACAAAGCATACCAAAAATAAACCCAAAATCTTCATTCAAGGACCCATCTCTGGAACCTTTCTAGGGGGATTGGTGCCCGCTTGGACTCATTTTTCTCTAGGATGAGACTAAGTCTACCCGCAAAGAGTAGAACTCGTGTCCAACATTCTCCCACTTGTATTCTTTGCAAAAATGGGGGAAAGGGGAAGGCTTTCATATAATCAACTGTTAGGGGAAATAATGCTCATTAATTCTATACACGGAGAGATTTTTAATACGAACAAGATTTATCAATGTATCTATGACATTCTTCAAGGTATTAACCTTCTCCAACAATGTTTTGTTCTATTCAACCATATTTATAACATGAATGCTACTATACACCAATATGCTTTGCTTTGGAATGATAAAAGAGATTGCACTTGAGTTATCACAACTTATTCTTGCCACTTTTTGAACAAAATCAATACTTAATCACAATATTTGCAACCAATGATAGCTTCCTTATTTCCGTGAATGGTTGTCATGTACTCAACTTCCGTAGTCAACCATACAACTACAACCGACCTCTTTCTCATCCAACTTACTTCACTAAACCATTTTAAAAAGTAATCATTCGTAGATCTTATGTCATTAAAATATGTAGCCTAGTTTGTGTTAATAAGGTTCTACATATCTACCTATTTGTGATCTCAAATTATTCCTTGGTATCATATTGTATAATTTGAAGTGCCACATAGACATTTGAAGACCCCCTTTACAATTTTCCAATGTGTCTTTGATATGGAAGAATGGAAATAAACTAGCTCGGGTGATGCTAGCTTATCTGTTAGAAGATATGTGGTGGCTACATGCCTCTACAAAGTTAGAAATAATGGAGAAATGGTTATGTGGTTGTAACGTACCTTCTTAGTTTAGGAGTTGTTCCTAGAGTTTAGGAGGTTGTTTTCAGCCACCTATTTTTCAGTCAAGTATTTAATATGTAATCTTCATCCATGTAATGCAGTGAGTGTGATTGTGAGCGTGTGTCTCCTCCTTTGTATGAGTGCAGTCTCCAGGTGATGTACACACCTGTGAGCTGCAACTCCTTCTGATTAATTCAAAGTTTAATTATTTTTATCTTGGTATCAGAGCTTAGGGTAGAGGTAGCCTTAAATATTTTTTTTTTTGGATGTATCATTAGTTGCACATCTGTAGTGGTAAGAGAGCTTGTAAATGTATTTGTGTGATCAGGTGGAACTGCAGTAACACCTGGAGTGAAGGGTCTCAGACGACTAATCATCTCTGAGCTGGAGAAAAGGTTGAGAAATTGGCGCTATTTTTTAAAGAAAAAGCGCACCATTGGTGCTGGTTTGAGGCTGAAAAGCGCACCAGGAGCAATTAGCACTACTTTTTAAAGAAAAAGCGCGCCATTGGTGCTGGTTTGAGGCTGAAAAGCGCACCAGGAGAAATTGGCGCTACTTTTGGGCTGAAAAGCGCGCCATTGGCGGTGGTTTTGGGCTGAAAAGCGCACCAGGAAAATTATAACTAAAATTGGCGCGGATTTTTAGCTATTCAGAGCGCCATAGAGCCAACCTCTTTCTCTCTGGAAATCTGTAATTTCTTTTTTTTGGTTGCAGATCTGGAGTTGCCCGGTGGTGGCACGTGCAGATTTCTGTTCGGTGGCAGCAAATTTGATTTGCCCGGTGGTGGCGAATTGAGGATCCTTGATCAGCTCGGAGGTAGCAGATCGGATCTGCCCGGTGGTGGCGAATTGGGGTTCCGTGATCGGACCTGCCCGGTGGTGGCGAATCAGAGCTCTGTGATTTGCTCGGTGGAAGCAGATCGGTGTTTTGCCCGGTGGTGGCGCAGTGCAGCTCCTTGATCTGTTCGGTGGAAGCAGATCGCCCTTGCCCGGTGGTGGCGTGTTGGAGCTTGCTTGTTGATCTGTTCAGTGGTAGCAGATCGGTTTTGCCCGGTGGTGGCATAGTGAAGTCCCTGATCTGTTCGGTGGCAGCAGATCAGACTTGCTCAGTGGTGGCACAGTGAAGTCCCTGATCTGTTCGGTGGCAGCAGATCGGACTTGCCCGGTGGTGGCACAGTGAAGTTCCTGATCTATTTGGTGGTAGCAAATCGGACTTGCCCGGTGGTGGCCGATTGAAGTGTTCAGTTGGGCGAAAATGAACAACAGTTTGGAATCATACCTCCACGAGTCTGGAAAGCTCGATGGAACAAACTTCTCTAACTGGAACACCGACCCAAGAACATGACTAGGATAAGAGAGAAACAAAGGAGAAATTCATACTGAAGATGTCTATCAAAGACAACATTATCCCCCATATCATAGATTGCAAGTTGGCGGCGGATATATGGACCACAATCAATAATCTGTACGAGACACAGAACACAAATCGTGTTCTGGCACTCAAGGGAAAATTGTTTACATTAAAGATGGATGAGAATGAATCCGTTGGTGGATTCATGGCCAGAGTCAAGGATCTGAAAGAAAAATTGGGAGCCATTGGAGAGAAGGTATCAGATTCAGGTCTGGTTACACTTACACTGAACAGAATGACCGATGAATATCAGACATTCATCTCAGGGTTGTCAGCGAGAGAGAAAGCCCCCTCGTTTGATGACCTAACAGCGATTCTGCTCCAGGAGGAGGAACGACGACAGAATCTGAAAACTCAGAGCAATGACTTAGCTCTGATGGCGAAGAGGCAACAGTACAGAGGAAAGCAGCATCAGCACCAACATCAGCATCAGCAATAGCAACAGCAGCAGAAAGGGGCCAACTCTTTTCAAAAGAGACCATTCAGAGGTATGACTGATAGTTATGTTAAGAGATGTTTTTACTGTGGGAAGCCTGGCCACCAGATTAAAGAATGTTATAAGAGGCAGGCGGATGAAAGAAAAGGCAAACAGAGGAAACATCAGGGGTGTTTTGCTGGAGAAGAGGATGACCACAGCCATGATATTCGATTATTCACAGTCGACTGTGCACTTTCAACATCAAAAGGAGACGAGGATAATATATGGTATGTAGATTCTGACGCATCCTCGCACATGACCAGTAAGAGAGATTGTTTTGAATTTCTTGAAGAATCAGCATGTGGATCAAAGATTTATTTAGAAGATGATAGTGGGTATGAGATCAAAGGATGTGGGGATATTCCTATCAAGCTACCTAGTGGCGACATCAAACATCTCAAAAATGTTTTATATGTTCCAGGAATTAAAAAGAATTTGATCTCTGTCTCTTTGATAACAGACCAGGACATGCAGGTGAAATTCTTCAAGAATGGATGTGTCATTCAGGATAGTCAATTGGAGACAGTTGCAACTGGAGTACGTGTGGGAAATTTGTACAGACTGGATGCAAGGAGCATGCCACAACAAGCGATGGTTGCAGCAACATCAACAGTTGAGAATCTCTGGCACCAGAGATTTGGACACCTAAATCTACAAGATCTCATCTTACTCAAAAAGAAAGGTATGGTCGATGGTCTTCCTGCTTTACATAATGTCAAACTGGAATGTGATGGATGTGCATTAGGGAAGATGCATAGAGATGAATTCCCTTTGCATATTAACAAAAAAAAAGAGACATCCTAGAACTAGTGCATACAGATATTTGTGGACCTATGCAGACTAGGTCTTTAGGAGGTGCATACTACTTTCTACTGTTTACAGATGACTGCACTAGGTTCTCTTGGGTGTATTTTTTAAGCAAAAAGAGTCAAGCTTTCCAATACTTTAAAGAATTCAAATCGATGATAGAGAACCAAACAGGAAAGAAGATAAAGATTCTCTGCTCGGACCAAGGGGGAGAATACAGGGTAGGTGAGTTCATGAACTTCTGTAAGCAGCATGGGATTATACAGCAATTCACAGTGCCACACACTCCACAGCAGAATGGAGTAGCAGAACGCAAGAACAAGACCCTTGTGGAGTGCGCGAGAAGTATGCTTCAAGGTAAGGGTATTTCTAATGGTCTTTGGGCAGAAGCCATTAATACTGCTGTTTATTTAAAGAATAAGAGTCCTACCAAAAGTCTTGGCTTCAAAACCCCGTTTGAAGCACTGTTTGGACTCAAGCCAGCAGTCGGTCATTTAAGAATATTTGGATCTAAAGCTTTTGCTCATATACCGAAAGCAGATAGGAAAAAGCTAGACCCCAAAGCCTTGAAATGTATATTTGTAGGATATGGCACAGAGTATAAGGCATACAAGTTATATAATCCCGTGACTCATAAAGTTTTTGCGAGCAGAGATGTTGTTTTTCATGAACAGAATGAAGATAGAAAGGAAGAATTTAACAATGACAGTCACATTCCACTGTTGATAGAACTGAACAGTGAAGAAGAAGAAGAGCAGGAGCAGGAGCAGAAACAGGAAGAAGTAGTAGCAGATAGTGTAATAAGTGATAATACAGGCCCGAGAAGTGCTGAAACAGATATAGTTGAGGTAAGTCCTTTACCTAGAAGATCAGGTAGGAAGACTAGACTACCTGCAAGATTGCAAGGCTATGCTTTAATGTCCAAAATTTTAAACATTGTAGAAACTTCAAACTATGAAGAAGCTAGTAAATCAGATGAATGGAAGGCTGCAATGCATGAAGAAATGGAATCAATATATAGAAACCATACTTGGGACTTAGTTGAGTTGCTAGAAGGAAAAACCCCTATAAGTTGTAAGTGGTTGTATAAACCTAAGATAAATGCAGATGGGAGTGTAGAAAAATTCAAAGCCAGACTGGTAGCAAAGGGTTATTCACAGCAAGAAGGCATAGATTTCGATGACACCTTTGCCCCT
This sequence comes from Pinus taeda, assembly GCA_000404065.3. Taxonomy (NCBI): domain Eukaryota; kingdom Viridiplantae; phylum Streptophyta; class Pinopsida; order Pinales; family Pinaceae; genus Pinus; species Pinus taeda. The sequence continues at coordinate 17,620 of APFE031115717.1, read as the reverse complement.
GTAGCTAAACTAAATACAATTAGAATGCTAATCTGTTTAGCAAAAAAACATAAATGGAAGCTACACCAGTTAGATGTTAAGTCTGCATTTCTGAATGGAAAATTAAAGGAAGAAATTTATTTAGTACAGCCTCCTGGTTTTGTGAAAAAGGGACAGGAGCATTTAGTGTGTAAATTGCATAAGGCACTTTATGGCTTGAAACAAGCACCTAGGTCATGGTATGACAAAATTGATTCATTTTTTATTGAGCATGGTTTTCATAGGAGCCTCAACGATCCAAACCTATATGCCAAGATAAATAAACAGAGGAAAATCATTTTGATTTCTTTGTATGTGGATGACATGATAATAACAGAGAATGCAGATAATTTGATCAAAGAAATCAAGCAGCAAATGTCAGAAGTATTTGAAATGAAAGACCTTTGAGATCTTCATTATTGCCTAGGTTTGGAGGTGTGGAAAGATTATGGTCAAACTTTTCTAACCCAAGGAAAGTATGCTAGAACCCTGTTGGAAAGATTCAGAATGGAACAGTGTAAAACAACAACAACACCATTGCCGCAGAATCTTAAGTTAAGCAGTGACGATGGCACAAAACAGGTGGATGCTACTTTGTATAGACAGCTAGTCAGAAGTTTGATCTATCTCACGACAACTAGGCCTGATCTGGCATACTCTGTTAGTGTGCTGAGCCAGTTTATGTCCAGACCACTTAACAGTCACTGGAATGCAGTAAAATGTGTGTTGAGGTACCTTAGTGGTACTTGTAATTATGGTCTTTTATACACTGACATTTCTGATGTTACTTTAGCAGGTTATTCAGATTCAGATTGGGCAGGCAACCTGGATGATCGTAGATCCATCACAGGATATGCATTTAGTATTGGATCCAGGGTTATTTCGTGGAGTAGCAAAAAGCAAAGTACTGTAGCATTATCATCATGTGAAGCAGAGTACCAGGCGTTGTGTGCAGCAACATGCGAAGCCATTTGGTTGAGGAGATTGCTCAGTGATACAGGCGAAGGACAAAAAGAAGCAACCAACATCAAAACTGACAACCAAAGCACAATAAAACTTGCATACAATCCAGTTTTCCATAAGAATACTAAACACATTGATACTCAGTTTCACTTTGTATGAGAAAAGATACAGTCTAAGGAAATTTGTGTGGATTATTGTAATACTTGTGATAATGTAGCCGACATTTTTACTAAGCCTCTAGGGCGAATAAAGTTTGAGTTATTTAGAGGGATGTTAGGTGTGAAAAATAACCCTTTCTCCATTAAGGGGGGGAGTTAGAAATAATGGAGAAATGGTTATGTGGTTGTAACGTACCTTCTTAGTTTAGGAGTTGTTCCTAGAGTTTAGGAGGTTGTTTTCAGCCACCTATTTTTCAGTCAAGTATTTAATATGTAATCTTCATCCATGTGATGCAGTGAGTGTGATTGTGAGCATGTGTCTCCTTCTTTGTTTGAGTGCAGTCTCCAGGTGATGTACACACTTGTGAGCTGCAACTCCTTCTGATTAATTCAAAGTTTAATTATTTTTATCTTACAATGTGTTACAATGAGGCTAAAGGGACTTTTTATTATTAAACAATAAGGGAAAACCCTAAAAAACCCAAACCCTAACCCTAGGAGATGAAACGCTAAGAGTTTGTGGGCCCCATTGGGGTTCGTTGGGCAACCAACTTCCGAGGGTCGTAACTTGGTCATATGATCTCTGTTTGGCACGTATGATACCTCGTTGGAAATATCTCTCCGAGTAATACAGGATTTACTATAGGCCATTATCTATGGCAATGGGTCTGATGTAGACCTCAAAAAACTTCGTTTAGGGGGTCAAAACAACTCTGAAAGTTCAGGTCCTGAAAAATAACTAAAAATATTAAATGTTACTATAATAAAGGAAACAAATGAAACTAGTTGCAGGACTAAGTGGAATAGGTGGGTGGCCACCAATATCTACTTGGATCAAACCCCTCCCCCCCTCTTAGGAAGCATTGGTCCCCATTGTGTGTAGAGCCTCCATGAGGCAAGGAAATTTCTGTTGAACTTGGTCTCTAGTGAACCACTTTCCCTGGTGAAGGAGTTGGCTTGTTTTGATAACTCGATAGATTTGGATCTTCTGCTGGCAAGTGTTCTTGATCTATCTGTCCATGATCATGTCAGTTGTGCCTTGTTCGATGCATCTGGGGTTGATCTCTATTGGCGTCAGATGATCAACAACAACGAATATGTCCAACAACAGGGGAAAGTATGGTTGAAACTGATCTACATTGAATACTAGGTGCCGGCCAAGGAATGGTGGAATGTTGAGCTCAAAGGCTTTGTCCCCTACAACCTTGGTGATGGTGTACGAACCATATTGGAGCGGGCATAGTTTGCAGTGGGGCCTAGTGAGGCGTTCCTTCTGCAGATGTAACCAAAGTTTGTCACCCACCTAGAACTTGTGTGGCACCCGATGTTGATCATGACGTTGCCTGTACTTAACATTGGCTCTTTCCAATATGTCATGGAACTACTGGTGGATGTGATGAATGCACTTAATGAAGATATTAATAGTGTCAACTTTGGCCTGAACATGATCTGAATCTGCTTGAGTAGCTACAAATGGTATGGCCACATCAATAGGACATAGTTTCTAGAATCCCTATCCCACCTGAAAGGGGTTGTGGCTAGTTGAGCTATGGAGAGATTTGTTGTAACTGTGTCAGATATAGGGGAGGCTTTCATCCCATGTGTCTAGATGCTTCGAGTTGTACATGCGCAGAATGTGCATGATCATCTTATTGATGACCTCTGTTTTGCCATCAGTTTAGGGGTGGAAGGTCATAGACTTAGCGAGCTTGGTATCCATCATCGACTAGAGCCTTGACCAAAATGTACTTAGGAACCTTTTTTCACAGTATGAGATAATAGAGGGTGGGATCCCAAAGTGTACCCACACTCGTTCAAAGAAGAGCTTACCAGTGGTTGTTGTTGTGATACTCTTCTTGCAGGCTACTAGAATGACCATCTTAGAGAATCTATCGATGACCAAAAAAATGAAGTTGTTGCCGTGCTTAGTAGAAGGAGAGCCTACCATGTAATACATGGAGATGGATTCCCAAGGCTAATTAGGAGTAGGTGGAGGAGTATATAAGCCTTGATTCTTGATGGTCGATTTGGAAATGGCGCATGCAGTGTAGGATCTGATGTTCTTCCCAACATTCTGTCAAAGGTTCGAACCAATAAAAATACTTCTACAGCACTGCCACTATTTTCTCTACTCTAAAATGTCCAAGGAATCGACTGTAGTGCGCTTCCCAAATCATCTTGGCATGCTGGCTTGAAGGAATAGAAAGGTTTCCCAGGTGGTATAACAATGCACCCTGGAGGTGAAAATCATGAACTTACTTTCCTTCTAGGAGTATCTGGTACGTGTTACTGAATTCTATTGCTCTTATAAATATGCGGCCACCCCAAAGTCTCATGCCTATAAGAGTCAAGCACAGTGGTCAACGCCATGACCGGTGGTCGACAACATTATTGGTGCTTCCCTTCTTATACTTAGTGTTCAAATGGGAAGGTTGCAGTTATGTGGACCATTTCTAGTGGTAATCACTCTGCAACTTTTTTGCGTCTATATGAACTGTGGGGGCCGATGGTCTATGTGGATGACCGTCTTCTTCCCTAGAATGTAATGTTTCCATTGTCGGTAGGCCTACACAATGGAATACACCTCTTTTTCATAGGTAGGATACTTACGGACTGTGTTTGAAAGTGTATCACTATGATATGCCACTGGGTGCCCCTACTGAGTAAGAACTGCACCAATAGCATAGTTGGAGGCATCTGTCTCAATATTGAATGATTGTTGAAGGTATGGTAATGTGAGCACTGGTGCAGAGTAGAGGTGATATGAGAGAACCCCAACACGAACCTGCGTTAGAAATTTCCAAGACCAAAAAGTTGCGGAGCTCTGTTAGAGTGGTTGGGGCTGGCCAATCCCGAATAACTTATATCTTGGTCGGGTTCACATGCACACCTCGCTCATCAATGATGTACCCCAGTTATTGAACCTAGGTCATACCAAAAGTTCATTTCTCTAAATTGGCACACAATTTTGTGTTGTCGCAGGGTTTGGAGGACCTATTGAATATGATGGAGGTGTTCTTCTCAGCCCCAGTTGAAGATCAGGATGTCATCCAAATACACTACCAAGAATGAATTGGTGAAGGGTCGAAAGATGTCGTCCATAAAACTCATGAAGGTTATGAGGGCATTCATCAACCCGAAAGGTATGACCAACATTTTGAAAAGGCCCTCCTTAGATTTAAAGGCAGTCTTCCACACATTAAAGGGTTAAATTGGTACCTAGTGATAACCGGACTTCAAGTCAATCTTGCTGAAATATTTGGCCCCCTTGAGATGGTCCAGAAGGTCATCAATCTGTGGGATTGGATACCTATCTGAACAATGATCTTATTCAACACTCAATAGTCAATACAGAGTCTCCATGTTCCATCCTTCTTTTGTACCAACACGATCGGGCTCCCATAGGGTGATGAACTTGGCCTAATGTGTCCTTTCTGCAACAACTCTTGAATCCACCTCTTGATTTCATTGTTCTCCACAACAAAGCATCGATTGATTGGATTGTTGGGTAGTGTCACGCCCGGGGTCAGATTGATGAAGTGGTTAACTTGATAGTGTAGGGGTACCCCTGTGGGTGAGGTGAAGATGTCCCTATACTCCTCCACGATCTTTTCCAACTATTGTTGCCGTGCGGAGGAGCCATGTCTGGAGGTTGTGGATGTGGTCACAATCTTCTTCTTGCCATGAGGGCAAACCATAAGGAAGATAAACTTCTTGGTCTGGGAAATGATCTTACTAGATTGCTTCAAATATATCAAATAAATGGTAGTAGGTGGTGATACCTTTGATATCCTGTATAACGTATTTCCCAGAGAAATAATAACAGTGCGAGGCCTAGAATCTTACATAGCATGACACTTCTACAAGTATGGGGTGGCTAATAATACATCACAAACTTCAAGAGGAGCAACATCACACAATACCTCATCTACACAAGGCTTGATGTTGTAGGGAAGATGACACTGCTAGCTGACGCAAAGATCTCATCCTTGATGAAGCCACCCGATGGTGTATGGTTATGGGTGTGGTGTTGCTGGCAGGCCCAACTGCTTCATGACCTTTATTGAAATAAGGTTCTTTTGGCATCTGCTGTCGACAATGAAATGCAACAGAGAACCCTTCACCCATATATGTGAGTGGAAGAGTCGCTCCCTCTCCTCTTGATCTTTATGCTTAATCTTCTGGATCTTGGTGGTGGCAATAGTGGTGATGGGTTCCACATCAATAATCTGCTTCCCTTTGTTGTTCCCATTTTCAGGTTCTAACTTAGAGTCGGAACATGCATCTGATTTAGAAGCTTTCAGATCGACCACCAGTCACTGCTTGGCTCGACACTCACTTATGTTGTGAGTGGGGCTCTTATGAAACTCACACCATTTCCCCGTGTCCTTATTTATCTTTGTGGTGTTGTTCTTTGCTTGCAGCTTCGACGGGTTGTCTTGGGTCGCCCTATCTTGGGTTTATCCTTTGTTCTGCGGTTTGGGAGCGCCTTTCCCCGTCTTCGGATTCGAAAATCCAAGGTTTCACTTCTTTTGTTTAAATTTATGCTCGATCTTAACAACATATCGATAGGTGAGGCCACTTAGTGAGGATATGTTTAGGAAATCACTCTCGCCCTGGAGGTACTTGCATAGACAGTCGTAGTACTTTAGTACCAAATGCCACTCAAAATCCTTGATACCAGACTTCGTGCGAAGCGTATGAAAAATATTTGTGAACTTCGACACATCTTGGTCCCTTTCCTACTGTAGTGTGGTCCACTTTATGTATTTATCTTCATAGCTCATGGAAATGTAACATTGTTCCTTAATGACGTCTCAAAAAGAATTCCAAGTGGGTAAGGTTGAAAATAGTGAGGGTTCACTCTCATCCTTCTATTCACAATAGGTTTCCCACCAGTCCTTGACATCGGGGGTGACTTTAAGGAGTGAAAAAGCAATCTTTTCCTGATTGGAAAAGTCATGAACTGAAAAATATCCTTCCAATAGATTTAATCATATATCTACAATGTCTGCATCTATCTGGCCTTCAAATATGGGAATGTGAAAGTTGAGTTGTACCTTAAAGGGAGTGATTCCTTCTGAGTGGTTACTGGATGAAGTTGTGTCACTTGTGTGTAGTCATCGAAGGATATGGGAAAAGTTACCCATCATTGCAATCCTCTGTCACTCGAGGGATTCCTCGAGCAATATTTTGAAAGGATCTCTTGTTCCCTCGCCTTTCTTTTTTTCTGCCATGGGAGGCCGTCGAGGTTTGTGAGGCTAGTCTTGCAAAGGTTCAACCAGTTCGAGCCCTAACTACTTATACCCCGACCTCATTGGGCACATGCAAAGAAAAACAGAGAAAGAACAGACTCACTCTAATACCACTAATTTGGAAGAATGGAAATAGACTAGCTCAGAGGATGGTCGCTTATCTCTAAGAAGATATGTGGTGGCTACATGCCTCTGAACTATGTTACAATGAGGCTCAAGGGTCTTTTTATTATTTAACAACAAGGGAAAACCCTAAACAACCAAAACCCTAACACTAGGAGATGGAATTCCAAGAGTTTGTGGGCCCTGTTTGGGTTAGTTGGGCAGCCAACTTCCCAGGGTCGTAACTTGGTCATATGATCTCTGTTTGGTGCGGACGATACCTTGTTGGAAATATATCTACGTGTACTACAAGATTTATTGTAGGCCCTTTCTTGGCCTTGATGGCGATGGGCCTGTTGTGGACCTCAAAAAATGACGTTTAGGAGGTCAAAATAGCTTCAGAAATCTAGGACCCGAAAAACTGCTAAATAGTAAATGCTGCTATAATCGAGGAAAAAGATGAAACCAGCTAGAGGTCTAGGTTTACATTTTGACATACTATCTTCTTTCACACAAAATAACTCTAGCCCACCAAAAATATAGCTAAAGAAAAAACGATTTCGACAAATTCATTTTATGCTTAGTTTTCATATAAATACCATTGGAAATATTTCTACATGGACTATATCAAATTTAATAAATTCTTCCAATTAAACAGTTAATGTGAATTTAAACCAAATTTACTACTTTAGGCTCTATATTTGTCTCTCATGCATCGAAGCAGCTTCATTTCTTTGTATGTAACCCAAAAATGATTTTTACACCTGGCCTAAATCATATAACCATCATAATTATTAATTCCTTAACATATCCATAATATGCCTTAACTTCTCTAAATATATTTGGTGTGATAGCAAATCATGTAAAATAAAAGATAACATATTCTAACTTCTCCATACATTTAGAATATTATAGGAGTCAAATGATACTTACCATTTTATGTCACACATGCTTTACTTCGGCACAGACTTTAACTTCACACATGTCTTGCTTCCACACACTGTTTAACTCCGCATATGCCTTACTTCCTTACATGTATTACTTCCACCAGTTCTAGACTTAGTAAGAATTTTCAAATGACAAGACTTATCACACGGGCCTATGCACATTAATATATGCACATACAAAAGTATAAATTCTTCTCCAATTTTTACCAAATAAAAACACGAAAAATACATCTATATTTAGCACTCCATGCTTCCATCTATATGTTTTGTTTTGTTTTTTTTGTTTTTAGGTGCATGTATAAATACATTTCTAGCCAGCCCATTGTATTATGTCGTCTTTGTTTGTGCAACTTAATTTTTTTGAATTGTCTTACTTTTCTATAAAATTTTGAAATATTATAATTAGTTAAACAAATTGTAAAATAGTTTTTTGCCTTCTTATCAAATTTCAAAATAGAATTTATAAATCGTAGTCTAAATAAAATTTATAAATCATGATCTAAAGACAGGGACTCGTTGCTTTCCCTATTACCCTTGTGTTTATTCTTATCTTTATTCCAATTTTTTGAGTTTTAGAAATATTTTAAAATTTGAATTACACAAGGTTAGAAAAATTTAAAAAAAAACCTTATTATTTTATTTCATAATATTTTTGAAATTAACAATCTTGATAAAAATGTTTCAACCAACAAAGTCACCAACATACACTAAATTTACCTAAACATTGACACTTCTGTACGAGTGCCAATATTAGATGAACTTTGAATATTGACATTTTTGTACGAGTGCCACTTTTGATTTTTCCTTGAGGTAGACTTTCCTACGAGTGCCACTTTTGATTTTTCCTTGAGGTAGACTTTCCTTTGAACTTTAAATTTGTCATGTAAATTTATTTGTGACTATGTAAACTTAAATTTGTGATGTTAAAAAATATTGTTTTATGACTTTAGTCTACTTTATATTAATTTTTTATTGATATAAAATAATGTTTCTATAAATTTTTTAAAATAATTGATATTGCATCTAAATGTCTATAAAAATTTAGAATTCTTAATTAATTTTTATTGATACAATTTTAAAATTAAATATATAAAAATTAAAAACGTAATTATTTAAAATAATTTAATTTATATTAAATTAGATAATAGGCATTATTTTTATTGATATAATGTTTAATATTTTATATATAAATATATAAATTTTAAAATAATTTAATTTAAATCAGGTAAAATTCTATAATACTCAAGGTTATAGGCTTTATTTATATTGATATATGTTAATATTTTTATATGTATTATCATTATTAAATTTATATATAAATAAATTATATAAATAATAATAATTTATAAAAAAATTAAAAAACATTATTTTAAGTAAATTAAATTAAATTGTTATATATATAAGGGTAAGAAGGACTTAGAATGAACATTACACTATATGTAATGAAAAGAGATTTAGAGTAGGAAAGAAGCAAAGGAAAAACAAGAAGAAGTAAATGGGAAACAAGAAGAAGTAACTAACAAAGAAGAAGTAACAAACAAAGAAGATTCACCAAAGGAAAAAAAAAACCAGTTACGAAGATCTCCATGAGGATCTTTTGGATTTAGCGACAATAGGAGCACAACATACCCTAGTGAAAAACTGGATCCCCTTTGAATCCTCAAGGAAAATAGTTGGAAAAACAACTTCTTGGAAAGATGATAAATAAAAAAGAAAGAGAAGATAACAATAGGGTGATAGATTGGCCGCAACAAAAAATATGAGTTTTTGAGTGTCAATGCTAACTTTACGCTTAATTTTCATATGAATACCATTGAAAATCTTTCTCCGTGGACTATATCAAATTTAATAAATTAAATAATTAATGTGGATTTAAACTAAATTTACTACTTTACGCTCCATATATGTCTTGCATGCATCAAAGTAGCTTCATTGCTCTCTATGCAACCCAAAAATGACTTCTATGACTAGAAAAATCATATAACCATGATATTTATTAATTCCTTAACATATCTTTAATATGCCCTAACATTAAATATTTTGACATCCTCATGCTTCTAGAATATACTAAGTTAAGTGATACTTATCCTTTTATCTTCACACTGCTTTACCTTTGCTTACTTTCACATAGACATTAATTCCACACATGCTTTACTTGCACACATACCTTACTTTCACCAGTGTTAGACTTAATAAGATTTTTCAAGTGGACGAATTCATCATACAAACCTATGGATATTTATATTTATATATGCACATACATATTTTCATTAATGGAATTAGTAAATCTAATTTCCAGAAATTAAAAGTTTATCCCGTAAATATAAATTCCTCTCCAATTCTTACCAAATAAAAACACGAAGATTACATTTGGACATACTATCTTCTTTCACTAAAATAACTCTAGCCCACAAAAAATATAGCCAGAAAAAGAAATATTTCCATCAAATGAGGGAGAGTGTCATAACTCACTTTAAGCTTAATTTTCATATAAATACCATTGGAAATATTTTTGCGTGGACTATATCAAATTTAATAAATTTTTCCAATTAACCATTTAATGTGAATTTAAACTAAATTTAGTAATTTAAGCTCTATATTTGTCTTTCATGCATCAAAGTAGCTTCATTTCTACACATAACAAAGTAGCTTCATTTCTCTATAGGTAACCAAAAAATGAATTTTATGACTAGAGAAATCATATAACCATCATAGATATTAATTCCTTAACATATCCATAATATATCTTAACTTCTCTGAATATATTTGGTGTGATAGAAAATCATGATCATATAACCATCATAGATATTAATTCCTTAACATATCCATAATATACCTTAACTTCTCTGAATATATTGGGTGTGATAGAAAATCATGTAAAATAAAACATAAAATATTTTAACTTCTCCATACATCTAAAATATTATAGGAGTCAAATGATACTTACCATTTTACGTGGCCCATGCTTAACTTTTTTAACTCCACATATGCCTTCCCTCCACATATGATTTTAACTTTTTTCCATACATCTAGAATATTACAAGAGTCAAATGATACTTACCATTTTATGTCGTCCATGCTTAACTTTTTTAACTCCACATATGCCTTTCCTTCTCTCCACATATGCATTGCCTTCTCTCCACGTAACCAAAAATGAATTTTACGACTAGAGAAATCATATAACCATCATATCTATTAATTCCTTAACATATCCATAATATACTTTAACGTCTTCTAATATATTGGGTGTAATAGTAAATCATGTAAAATAAAACATAAAATATTTTAACTTCTCCATACATCTAGAATATTATAGGAGTCAAATGATACTTCCCATTTTATGTCGCCTACCTTTACTCCACATATGCATTGCTTCCACACCGTATTTAACTCTACACATGCCTTACTTCCTTACATCCATTACTTCTACCAATTTTAGACTTTGTAAGATTTTTCTAGTAGTGAAACTTATCAGACACGCATATAGGCATTAATATATGCACATAGCATCTCTTATTTTTGCAACTGTTGCTGGTGTGCTCTTGGGTTGCTTGATCCATAGACTAAAGCCGCTCAGCAACCTGCTTCAGTTCACGTGAGGTTATAAAAAGACGAACAGGGCACCAACCTGCTTCAGTTCTCGTGAGGCTATAAAAAGACCGACAGGGCACCAATAATGAGTGGAAGGCAGTTGCCGTGCATATTAGGAGAAGCAGATTCCAACTTCGTGGACCAAAGATTTGGAACGTGACCATGTTTCTTGATTGCAAGAACAAAATGGTGAACGTGGCAAACGCTAAGCACCCTGCGTCAGAAAATTGTAGAATGAGGAGCCCACCTCTCCCCAAATTGATGCCTTTTCTTTACAATCCCTACCAAATTGCATCTTTGCGGTACCCAAATCTCACACTTTGTCGTGTACAACAACGACCACTTTTTAATTGAGGACAAAAAGTTGACTTTCTTCTCCTGTAAGCACGAGCATGCCGACACTTGAATTGAATTGAAGGTGATGTTGAATATTGGGAGTTTGAAATTTAGCTAGTTTCAAAAAGTCGCATTATAGTCGCATTATAAACAACTGCTTTCAAATTAGAGTTAGTCATCGAATAAGGTCCAACAATTACATAAAAAAAATTAATATTAATTTTACAAATTTTATGTTCCAACTCCAAATAAAATTACTCCGTACATGATTTTCTCAAATAAAAAAAAGTTCAAACAACTGTTAATATACTTTGAATATATGACATGATTTTCTCAAATAAAAAAAAGTCCAAACAACTGTTAATAGAAGACTTTGAATATATGACATGATTTTCTCAAATAAAAAAAAGACCAAACAACTGTTAATAGACTTTGAATATATGAGATTTCTCAAGACCCGCTGCCACTTTTGTCTTTTGTTTAGGTAGACTTTCCTTTGAACCGAGATCCCACTAAATTGCCGTTGAAAATACAGACGCGTCCATCTTAATTTCTACACGATTGGTGTTATTCAATTGGTGCTATAGCACTTGCAGTAAATGGAAAAGTAAGTTATATAATTTGTATTTCTCTTTGGTTTATCAAAATTGAATTATATATTTTATTTGTTTAATAGTTATTTTTGAACCTATTCTTTTCCAAGATGTACGAATCAAACTAAATATATTTTTGAACATGTAAATTTGAATTTATGATTTTTACACATATTGCTTTATAATGTTATTCTATTAATATGTTAGTTTCACTTTTTTAAAAATCAATAATAAATCTAATTATTAAATTAAATAAATAAAATCATGAGAATTTTTTAAAATAAGAAGTCTAGTTTGGATAAGAGATTCTCTCCAACTAGCTCTCTTAAATTAGTGTGTAAGTTGAGAAATTTTCTCAACCAAGTGAGTCTAAGATAGAGACACTATCTTAAGATCACTTACTCATGTATTTAAACGTATTACTAAATTTTTTGAATATTGTGAATTACATGAGCATGAGAGATCACATGATGGTTTTCTGCCTTTTCCACTAGTTTAATTTTTGTGTGATAATTTGTTGTGCATATAGTTATATGGCTTTGTGATTCTTCTTCATGTGGTATCAGAGCTGTAGCCTGTTGAAGAATCGATTATGCATTCAAACACTATGTATTCTCTTTCAGTGGAGCAGTTTGACTATCTTGTGCGTTGAGCTATAGAACTGTGGAAAGATTTGAGCCACTTGACCAGTGTGTGATGTGTTAGGATATTCCGACACATAGGAATAGTTAAGTATAACTTGGTCTAGTATAGAGTTAGGTAAAGTGTGTTTCTTTACTATGTACATTTGTAACTTACAATCCAACGGTCACGATATGTAGTGATCCGACGGTTCATTCTCTCCTCGGTATTACCGACACTTGATCCGTGGCTTGACACCCGATTGGTCCATGAATTCTATTTAAAGCGCATGGAGGGTCATTTGTAGGTTAACCGTGCATGAGAGAAGCTTATGTAAATTGTCATTCTTTTATTAATAAATTGTCTGTACTGGCCACGTTGGCACAGGCCGTAGACTGTTTCCCTCTTTGAGGGTTTTAACCACGTCAAAATACTGGTGTATTGATCTGTGATCTGTTTGTGAGTAGTGTCCTTTTGGTGTTCTGTCAGAGGAACTTACCCTGTAAATTCTTACATGATATAAGAGCTATTTGAGGGCCGCGTCCGTTGTTGATCCAAATCTGAAGCCGGTAGAACTGCATGCGACTGCCATCTCATATATTTGTTGTTTTTGACTGCTTTCGGGCCGAGAGGACTGCTCTGTTGTGTTGGGAGCATCTGTTCCAGTGAGGAACCCCTTTCGTTTCACGTGAAAAGGTTTCTGGTAGCCCTAGCTGCGTCATTTTTTAGATGTGGAGGTATACAGTATTTATTTACAGTTTACTGTTATTTTCTCTCTATTTATTTAGCTCTTTTTATCACCGGATCTATACCTTTCATTTCTGCGTATGCTCTTTGCTCTGCGACTCTGTGTGATCTGGGCAAATCAGAAACAGAAAGGAAGGATTTTTCTCATGCGTATGCTCTTTTCCCTGCACCTTAATATGATCTCGGAAAATCAGAAACATTGAGGAAAATATTTAGTTTTCGGGTAAAGCTAACTTTAAGCTGTAAGGCTTGTTTTTTTTTGCATGTCCGTGTTTGGTTTTGTGTTTTTGTTTTGTAGGGAGGAAAAGAACTTTCTCAAGCAAGCACACAATCCAAAGCATCCGTGACTAAAAGAAAACAAAGCCCCTCCCCCCCCTCTCTCTCTATTTTTGTATAACTTACTTGGTTCAAAGCTAATTTACGAGAGTAGAGGTCTTGGGTTCAAATCTCCTTTTTATTGAAAAATGAGCGTTTTTTTTTTCATTTCTGCACATTCCCGCACTTTGCCGGCGCCTTCATCAACATTTTTTAAAAAGGTCATAACTTCTTCATCTGGAAGCCTTTTTTTTAAACCAGCCTAATTTTTCAAGCTCTTTCCATTGGAACACTTAGTTTCAGCATATATAGCTTCAGTTTCTGTCAAAATGGGAAGTTCATGCCAAGTTATCTTTGACAGCACCAACTACTTCCAATGGTGGTCCTACATTGTGGATTTACTTAGAAGTAAAGGTCTTTACTGAATAGCCACAGGCCAAAAAACCAAGCCAAAAGATGAAGATAAAGCAGCCAAATGGGAAAATAGGTAAGATCAAGCACGTGGGTTGATAGGGATGTCTATCTCTCCCGATCTTAGATTCCATATTGCTGAACTTGATACTCCTGATAAAGCAATGGAGCAGCCTACTAGAGTTTTTGGAATAAAAAATGAACTTAGAGTTCATCAGCTTGAAAATGAGTTGCTTACAATAAACCCCAATGATTTTTCTTGCATTGAAGATTTCTTGTCCAAGTTCAAGACCATTAGACTTCTCTTGGAAGGTGTTAAAGTTAAGAAAGAAGATAGTGCCCTTATCTATTGCATTCTTACTAAGTTGGGACCAGCCTACTCTGTGTTTGTTTCCACCTTCCATTCTACAAAGGAAGCCTTCATTTCTCAAGGAGCTGACTACAAGCCCCCTTTCTTTGATGCTTTTTGTGATTCTTTAATAAGAGAACAAGAAAAACTATTACACCTTGGTCTTCTTAATCTTGGAAACTCTTCCAAGAAAGCGTTAACCGCCCAACAGCAACCAAACTCAAAGAATCCTAAGAAGTCATATCCTAAAAAGAATGGTCCTAAACCAAACAAGGGTCCTAAGCAATTTCATCCTCAAAAAGAAAAATCATTTCACCAGCATGATAAGGCAAATAAAAGCAAAGGCAAGAAGATTGATAGACATTTCAACTTTTGTAATCGAGATGGCCACTTAGAATCTAAATGCTTTAAGAAGATGGAAGCCTTGGAAGCAGCAATGAAGAAGCATAACATCCATTTGGAGCACTCTTCAAATTAATCTTCAGGAATGGCACTTTCTGCATGTGGTTGTCAAGCATCTCGGTCTGGCTATGCATTAAATGTCTCTTCTTCCTCTCATTCTCATGAATGGCTCATTGATTCTGGAGCTTCTTATCACATGGCCAAAAATTAAGCCATGTTTTCTTCTTTAAATGATTGTAACACCAAAATATATATGGTGGTGATGATAGATCTCTTAATGTTGTAGGGACTGGAACTGTTCATCTAGACAATGGTCAGTTTAATGATGTATTATGTGTTCCAACCTTATCCAGCAACCTTCTATCTGTATATCAGATAACTCATCCAGGTGAAGGTAAAATTGTTGAATTTTCACCTCATGATGTTGTAATCAAGGATCTAAGAGATCCTAAACAGATTCTAGCTACTGGTATTGCTGATGATTCCACAAGGTTGTATAAGTTTCACACTTTTGGGTCATCAAATCTTCCCTCAGTATTTGTTGCTCATAATGATGAAGTGAGCAAACTTTGGCATGAGCGATTTGGTCACTTAAACTATCGCTCCCTTCAGTATCTACGTAAAGAAAATATGGTGACAGGTCTTCCTATGGTATCTTGCAGAGATGGTGTTTGTTCCGGATGTGTACTCGGAAAACATCATCGGGACAGTTTTGAAAAACATGCCTCTTGGCACGCCTCGCTCCCTCTACAGCTTGTGCATAGTGATTTATGTGGTCCACTTCCAGTTGTTTCTTTCTTTGGCTACAAGTATTTATTAACTTTCATTGATGATTTCTCCAGACACACTTGGGTATATTTCTTAAAACTCAAGAGTGAAGTATTTAACAAATTCTTGGCTTTTAAGGCCTTTGTTGAAAAACAATCTGGACATCAAATTCTTAAGCTAAGATCAGATAATGACGGAGAATATGTTAAAAACGACTTCATCAACTGTTGCACTGAGCATGGAATCCAAATGCAACATACTGTTCCATATACTCCACAACAAAATGGTGTAGCTGAAAGGAAGAATCGCACCATAAAGGAAATGGCTAATTGTATGCTTCAATTTAAAGGACTTAGTCTTAATTATTGGGTAGAAGCAATTAACTATGAAAATTACATAATAAATCGTACTCCTACTAAGGTTTTAAAGAATATCACTCCAGAAGAAGCATGGAGCTCAATTAAACCACATGTGAGTCACTTTCGTGTTTTTGGAAGTGAAGAATGGGCCCATATTCCAAATGAGAAACATAAAGCTTTAGAACCTAAGAGT
>APFE031115715.1:48411-59932 GCA_000404065.3 Pinus taeda | reverse complement strand
GTGAAAGATCATGGAATCTTCTAGAAGCTTCCCCTCTGACACTTTCCACTCCATTTTCGACCAGGATGAGTAAGAGATCTTCATTCTCTAAGTGGAAGCAGGAAATATCAGAGAGAAGACACTAATCAAGATCCCAAAAGATGACTCACCTCTCCGTAATCATCTATATATGGATCCCTCATCACAGAGATCCAAAGGGCTAGAATTTTGTAACTTATAGAGAAGTGCTGTTGGTATTCTGGTGTACATTCACAGTGTTGGGTGATTTTTCTTTGCTTGAGGTGAAAGAAGGGCTTCTTAGCTGGGAGGATGATGCTGGGTCATAGCACATGGTTGTAATCTTCTTGCTACTTTTCATCTGAATAAAGCTATTCTTGTTTCCTTCCATATTCTTGTGTACTTGTTTATATATGCATGTATATGGTTAATACACATCTAATCTTGTATTATTTATGAATTTAGATCCTTGTTTCTTGCATAGTATTATGTTGCTGTGATTCCACAGGTTCTTTTGAAGCTGGGTAGATAAAGAAGAAGCGGTGAAGCTCTATCAAGAAGGAGAGGAAGTCAAGCGCAAGACTCAGGTTGGTCTTCTTATTCCTCCTCTCGTCTATTTTCATAAAAGGAAACAACAGTAGACTTTGATTGTTTGTTCCTAAGATAGCCACCAATCTTAGTGGGAATAGCAGCATCCGAGTGGACACTATTCCCAAATAACAATATGATATTAAAAGCTTGAAATTTAGAGATAAGCTGCCATACCTCTTGTTGGTAACCTTTAAGACGAGGTGAGACATAGTGTATGGTTACCTGCCTGCCATACCACAATCTCTCAATCACCTACCACTTTAAGCATAGCAACATTGAGGCTGAGGGCTCTGTGCAAACCTAAGAGGAGTGCTTCATATTTAGAAGTGTTGTTTGTGGACTCGAACTCCAAGTGGCTAGAGACTACATTCTTTCTTTTCCTTGGGTTGATCAAAACACACTTGGCTTTAGAGCCATCCTGTGTTTTGGATCCATTAAAATATAAGGTCCATAGATCGTTTGTACAGGGATTACATTCCACGCTAGTACTACTAGCACTACTGCTACTACTGTTAGAAAGTATTGTACAAGTTTCATTTTCACTAGTTGGGCAAGGAAAGAGACCCAAATATATATCTAGTGGGGTGGGGTAGGGCTCAACTATGCAATATACCACCCCAACTACATTTCTAGAAAGAAATTCTGGAACAAAAGTTTTGCGAAAGACAACGGTTCATTATGACCATCCAAGGGAGTAATGTTGTGCTTCATATACCTGCAGGATAACACTCAAATTCCATTGTTTCTTCCCTGATACAGAAGTTGTACGTGTGATGAATATGTAGAAAAGTATCCTTGCAACTTGCTAGACCAGTCTATGTTGAGAAATAAGCCATATACTTTCGGGATGTCCACTATCACGATGTTGATGCACTGGTGAACTCTTCCATTTGACGATAACCATATGATCACATCCTTGAGTTCACCAATGGTTGGCACACATGTTCGATCAAGTTGGATGATCTACGTGGATGTATTGCTCCATTGCATATTGATATGTTTAGCAATGGAGAGTGTCATGACTTTGATTGATGCACCAGAGTCAACCAAACAGTTATGGACATTAAGGTTGAATATTTCAAAATGTAACAAAAATGGTTTGTAGAGCGAGTTCACTTCTTCTCTACAAAGCACATTGAGTACAAATGCGAGTGATCCGGGAGACTTATTTGATCCCTTGCGGGAAGAGGAAATGTTGTCTGTGGAGGTTTCCCCTAATGTGTGCAACAGAATATCCCGTTCATCCTTGAGTTTGGTGAGTTCATACAGAGAGATGTTCGCATGGGTCTTCTTCATGTCTTCAACAATATTCTAGTCCAAAGTGGGAAGACCCACTGAGTTGTCTGAGGAAAACTTGTGTTTGTATCGTCCAGTGCAGTGTTCTGTAGTGAGCTTCGCATGGACATATATTTCATTGGAGTTGTCTTTTGTGTTGAGGGTACTGGTGGTTCCACTTTTAGTTGCCCAAATTTCCCTTTTAGTATCTCAATCACAGTGGGATCCCCTTGACTTCTTAAGTTGTATCGACCATTCTGTTTTTGAGATTCCTTCTTGGTGGTTGTTTTCTTGTGGGCAACATTTAGACACTAATACATGTTAACCACATGCCTAGAATTTGGAGCTTCATGAGATGCAACATCTTCCTCCTCGACCTACTCAATGGCATTAAAATGATCATTCATTCTTTAAGCCACAAAACCTATAGCTTGGTTCCAATCTACACAGGGCTTCTCTAAGTGTTTTTCTTGGTGGAAATCACAAAAGTTATCCTTACCAAGCAGGTCTGTTTGGAACACAACATTTGAACCATGCGACAATTTAGCTGGGTGACTTTTATTTCTACTTGATGTCATGTTCATTTTGTGCGCAAAACCGAAAGGTATGTTGCTCACCATTGTCTCAATTATCCATTTCTTAGGTTCTGCTACTTCAGTTTTCAAGGACTTAAGGAGATGAGTAAGGGTTTCAATTTCACTTTTCCTTTTTCCTTCACCTTACTCACAGTAGCCTAGGAGCTCCTGCCATCATCTTTGGAGTCCTCTATTGGTTCATCGTCTATAATGACTCCAATCATGTGCATGTCCTTATCCACATCAATTGCTTCTTGGAAATTTACAGATAGTGTTGGTTTTGCAACTCGCTTAATGATTTGCGCAATGTTGGTCGAGAATGCAGATGTGTAGTAGTCAGCTATGATGGAGTAATGAGGTTTAAAGTCTACAATGAACTTGTTCAGGATATAGTTAAACATTTGGTTAAAGTCTTTCACTTCCTATTTCAGCTCCATATTAAGACTAACCAATTCTTTCAACAACATGGTGGGGGTTTTTTCATCAGCAAATTGTTTAAGGAAAATTATTTTGAACATCCCCCACTTCTAAATGTGGTTGACAGGAAGGCTGTGGTACCATACAATTGCTCTACCATCAAGGGTAAATGGAAATAGTGTACATGCAAAATCATCGTAATGTACCGTGACTCTCTACACATGTAGGTAGAACATGTCTAGATGAACTTCTGCCTTCACTGATCTGTGAGGGTCATATTTCATTAACAGCTTCTTTGTGTGTCTTGGCATCTTGTGCAAGACACCATGGAGTGCCAATTGGCCCTGTCTCATCAATTCCAAATTTTGATCAGCCATGTTGTCTTCTTCCTCGTACTCCTCCTTTTCTTCTAAATCAGACAATTTAACCTCCGAATTTTTTGGTTCATCTCAACCTCTACCTCCTCCATTGCCTTCCCCTCCACTACCTCCGCCAGAACTTGAGACCAAAAGTGCATTGTTAACTTCTTCTCCTTGTAAGAAAATAGGAGGTTCCTCTTCATTCTCAACAACTTCATCCAGCTCTTCAAGAGTGGCGAGGATTATTTCTTAAACAGACGAGACTACCACTCCAATTGGTAGTATTTTTCTTCCCCTCTGAAGAGGGAAGGTTGTGTACTCCTAGGATCAGTGTAACAACTTTGGAAAACTGATCGGTGATGGGATGGACTGAGAGAAGGTGATGGTATGAAATTTATTGCTTGGGTCTTGGAGGTGAGGAGTAACCAACTTCATAGTTACACATGGGAGAGAGGGAGTTCATGTTAGTACATTGACTATATGATGGATATGTGGGGTTGAGAGGACATTCTACCATAAAAAACTAGTAGCCCTCCTTCTACCGCCAGAAATGATGACAGTGATAAACCCACCAACATACAGGGGATCTCCCTGATATGAAGTTCCAAATAGACATCACACCATTTTCTATAGAAGCTCCATCGAGTAGGATGACCTAGTTGCCATTATCTTAGATATTGTCCTTAAATCTTGTTGCTCATCACATGAGAGTGTTATACTTGTAACTTCAAGAAAGTGAGGTGAGTGTTCCTAGTGAGTGTGTAACGTAACTATGTGTCCAGGTTCTCTTACTATCCAAAGGGTGGTAGTAAAGTGAGCCTCTTGATGAAAGGGAATAGCCCCAAGCAAGGAAGAAACACACGTGAACAATAACAAGGGTCTGTCCAGCATCCGCAGAATAGTCCACAACAGATGCGACAGTCATGGAAACCAAATTTTAACAGAAAACATGTACACCATCTAGTAGAATAGTCCACATGGGGGCGACAGTTGTTAAAACCAAGAAAACACCAAGATGGTATGTCTAATGTTCAACGGAGTAGTCCACATGGACGGACAACAGTAATAAACAATACAACACATCTTCAATAATATGAGTACTAAAATAACTGAAGTAGTTCAACTCTCTTTTTACAGGTTAAGAAAACATGAATTACAAATGTTTAAAGAATAGTATTACAAATGGATACAAAACATGCGTGAAAACATACTGGCCTGAGACAGGCTTTTGAATTAAACAAAATATCCAAGAAAACTTTCTACACCATACATCACTAGTCCTAGTAGGGGGACATTGGAGCCACTCCTCACTCCTCAAAGAATAAATTATAGACTCTCGAGGCTATGTGGGAGGAGCCAAGGTGAAAATTCCTTTGCTCATACAATGAGGGGGTATATGTTGTCAAGGGGGTATAAGTGACCCTTGTGAATCTTCGACTTCCCTCACGATTGTTTGAATTCCTATGACTTTTCAACTTTACATGACTCTTCAACTTCATATGTGGGTCTCTTGGACTTCCACTTTACATTACATTGATTACAAAAGGTATGGCCCATAGTAGTGATGTGGCCAAGAAAACTCATGACACAACTAGTCATGACACTACTAACATTTACTCACTCAATGTGGTGTCTGTGTCGAGCTGCTATGGTCCTCGATGATGATATGCTCTCGATGTAACATGTCTTCACCTTTGCATGGAAAAGTGTGTGGGATCCTCGATGTTATTGGTGTTTTCCTTATGGTGCATGTGAATGTGTCCCTTTCGCTCGTTTTCTCAATGTGCTTCATGTGTTCATTCGACTGTGAGAAACTCTTCGAGCATGCATCTATTTCCCATCTCATTTGTCATCGTGCCATGTTTCCTCAATGTAACTTTTCCTGCAATCACTCATGATGAGATGACATCAAATCTTAAAATATCCTAGTCTATCATCATGCATCGTTTTCAATTTCCATGTAGGTGACCAAGAGAGGGATAAGGCACTCAAACATCAGAGAAAACAACACAGGTAGGGATGCAAGGTTCAAGAGCACTTTTGAGAAAAACTATGTAGATGTCATTGGTAGAAAAATTTTCAGAATCCAATATAGCAGTGAAAACTGCGGGGAAAAACCGAGTTGGGAGGAAGAATTGCACAGTTTCCAAGAGAAAGGCTAGGTGGGGAGTTGGGGAGCTTTTGGGCCAATCTGTGCAATTTCCTAGGAGAGCACTAGGTAGGTCATCCAGCTAGGGTCTATGTAATTTCTCGGGGGAAAACAATGTAGGAAGCAGGTGACATGGTAGAAAAATCTGCATAGTTTTCGATAGGAGCACAAGGTCAGTTGTGGGATCTGTTAGTCAAAATTGTGCAATCTTAGGATCTAGTCTGGGACCGAACAATTCTGCGCAATTTTAGAGCTAGTTTCAAAGGGGGAAAGAATGGGTAGGAAAACTCTACACAATTCCTAAGCTAGTTGCAAAGTTGGGAAGAAGGGTAGGGTAGGATAGCTCTGTTCAATTTTGGAGATTAGTAGAGTCCTAGGTGATAGGTCGAGTCATTTATTTCGGTTGACGAGGAGGAGGCTTAATGGGAGGTTGTGCGGGAAGCACATACTCGATCAGTTTTTGACGCAACTTCTGTGCAATTATGGGAATCAGTCAGCTGGCTCATTTCCTAAATTTCTTAGAGAGGGCTACCTAGACAATAGCCTCAAGCTCTGCACAGTTATGGGTAGCATTACAAAGTGAGTGGGATCGAGTCCAGTTCATGGAGGGTTGTGCGGTGGACAAATTTTCAGGAAAATTGACAAAGTGTTAAAGTAAGTGTATTTGTGCATACATGACAATGTGGTCACACACTTAGCATGATTCAACAATAAGACACCTCAAACCAACAAGATGACATGTGCTTAGTGAGACTGACTCGAAGGTTAAGAGCAATAAGTGCGGCATTTGAAATATATCTTTGAATGATCGTGATGACACTTGTGTGACAGTGGTTATAACTTGGTGTGTGAGTGTGATCGATGTCGATAGAGAACAAACAACTCATATACACAAAGACAAACCTTTAAAATTTCTATATTAAACTCGCAAGCGTGACATAGTTATCAACATACCAAAATACGATCGATGATCGATCAAGCGAAGGGGGTGTGAAAGCTCAACAGGAGCTAAGGCAATGAGCCCTTGTGTTTGTGACCATAAAAGGGAAAACCCAAGGAAGGATCTGAAATTTGGATGCAGGGAAAAAGTTTGGAGGGTGTTGCAGCCACTACAATGCCTTCATATGGAACAACTCCTACATTTATACACCAATTGTTAATATAAAAATAATCATTGCTTGTATCCTCCATTAACACCTTGACCATCATATGTTGATTGTCCAAACTACTTGTGATACTTTCAACCAGTCTCTCATCAACATTTTCTGCCTCTTGATCATTAGTTTCCAAATGGCCCATGAGAATTTTAGCTAGTCTCGTTTCAACATTATCATTCTCTCTCTCTTCAAGGTTCACTCCTTCTTTAAGTTCATAAATAACTTCTTCTTCAACAATTATGCCTTGCTACAACTAACTCCTTTGAGATTTTACTCCAACTGATCATTTATCTTCTATTCAAACTCCTCAAGTTTCTCCATCAACTGAGCATTTGATCTTTGTCCTAGCTTCACCTGCACCAAATTCTATTTTAATTTCTTCCAGAGGGGCCATCTATAACCATGGTCTTCCTCATCTTCCTCTATCAGTCCTCTCATCATCTCTAGCCATAATATAATCTCAACTACTTCTCTATCAAATTCAACATAATATGATTTCCTATGGCTTACCTTCGAACATTTATTATGGCCATCAATAGTACACAAATCTCCTTCCTCTATGAGCTTCTCCCTACTCATAGTGAGCTACAAACAAGCCAACACAACAAGCTGAATCCATCAACCTGTTTGTAAATACAATACTAAACTCGCCCATGCCTAGTCTCCACCTAGTATTTATGCTAACTCCTTCCTCTGGAATCTGCATTTGAGCATTCTCTACTCTTATGGCTTATGAATGCAATTTACTCACCTTCTTCCTCTGAGAAACTTGCTTGTACTCCTTCTCTATTGCAAGGTTCTTCACCATCATCATAGAAATATCTCCTTGTTCTTGGTTACAATCATCAACTGCAAACATCATCACTTCTATTTGTAATCAGTAATTAATTAAGAAAATACCACAACCTTACTATGCAAATCTATATTGAACATGTGTCATTGCGGCTGCAGTATTCTCTGTTGGATCTACCTTCAACGTGACAGTTTTGTAATGTGATTCACTTAGAAATTTCTGTTTTTCAGAAAAAGTTGATCTACTTCCTCCCAAAGTATATTTTCTTCCATACACTATCTTCTTCACATTTCCATCATGCAATCATAAATCTTCAAGTTCAATAAGAACTAAAACAAAATAAGTTACCTCAATCAGATTTTCAAATATGATTCTACTCCATGGGTCTGCTGCGAACTATGAACTTTACTATATTCCTCTCTTTAAGACTTCCATTCTGTAATCAATCAATTAGATTTATCAAATTCGATTATGCTCCATGTTTTGAATTTTTTTCTCCAAAACATTGTTTCTTTGCTGAGTTACTCTAATCTCATCACCAAAGAGGTTTCAAGCTCTGATACCACTTGATGGCATGTTAAGCACACAGTCATGCCAATATCCCCAATCTACTCCACACACAACCCTGTATTTACATCTGATTCAACAATCTTTCATGAAACATTTAACACATGTGGCCAATATGAGAATATGAATTTGTTTTGATGAATTCCATGAGATATTTTTCTATCACCTTCCACTCTATATCTCACCTCATTTCATAAACCCAACTACTTACATCTCAAATCAACAAATGGTGCAATGGTCAAGCTAAAAAGGGGATTTAAAAATCAAGCACTCAGTCCTAAAATTTTCTTGTGCAATCGCTACAAAATAATTTTATAGCGTCGGTTCTCCAATTTACTCTTTCGTCACTATCAAATGATTTCGTCACACACATTAAATTTTTTTATTTTGGTTTCAGGGAAGATGAAACGAATCAAATCTCTTCCCAACCAACTCTCCATGGCGTTGTCTTGCTCCTCCACACAATAAACGGTTTTCTTTGCCTCCCTTCTCCTATGTTTACAATACTAAATTTTCCAATCGAACAACCAATCAAAAAGTTTTTTTTTTTAACTCCAAACACGGTACTATATCTCTATAATAACACTCAAATTGCTATAATTACCACATAACTAATAGGCCATAACATATTGAACATTCCCCCACATGGTTTTGTAGCCATTACAATAAGAATACCAAAGATAAATGAAGAATCATAAAACGATTGAAGCTACAATTTTCATATTTTTTTTATGTAAATAAGTTCAACAAGATACAAGCTTTTATAATGACAAATATTCAAATGGAAAAATTCCATAACTTCCCAAGGAGAAATAAAATTGGTTAATCACAACAATTTTATTCAATTTCAACCATTTAGCAAGCACATAACTTAGAGTCCAAAATTTATGTTCATTTGTGCCAATCACATAGAGAATACCTTCCATTTCACAAAGATTGGAAAGTACAAGCAGGTCTGCAAACTCAAGACTATAGTTACACAAAGAAAAAACAAGTTCCTCCCTTCTCTCCCTCTCTCTTCTCCTCACTCGGGAGCTTCTCCTCCTCTCTTCTTCCCAACACTTACTTTTATTGTTTCAAAAAAGGAACAAACTATAACAACCAAGAGTCACAAAGTGTGAATAATTTCCCCTTCTCCACAAAATAAAAAAAATAAAAAAAAAAACTAAAAAACCATATTTACATTAGAATATAAATTCTCCAAATTATTTAAAAAAAGTCAAAACTCACTTCCCAATTTAAATATTTACAATGTTTTACAAAAGATTTAAAATTTCATCCCAACATTACCATGCATCCCATCATATTGATAAAATCTTGTGTAGACTTCTTCAATTTTTGTGATTGGCCTATGGACCTACATTAGTATTTGTGTCATCATCTGTGTAGGAGTTAAATGTGTCATACAAGTAGGGAATATAACTCCACACTCAAGGGGATATGGCGTGCATTTATGTCATCTTCACAAGGGGGCCACATTTTTATCTACCTAATGTGGAGGTGGTGTGTCACAAGGTCTTTCCCTAATGGAATAATATCTTACCACATTCATTTTCATTCATAAACTGAGTTTTTAAATTGTGAAAAATAAAGTAAATAATTTTTGGTGTTAAGGGCTTATGTAGGGCGGGGAGAATTATACATGTTGGGGGCTATAAAATGAGGTATTTGATGAGAATGATGACACCTAGGTTATTTTATTAAAATGATGTATTGGAAGGAGGTTTAACCAAAGGAATTTTGGAGGTTTTGTAAAAATCTACTATGTGTAAGGGTATTCTTTAAACATCATGTGAACACAAGCCCTATGACGCAAATTGGCTAAGTGGAGATCTCATGTGGTGTGCATGTGTGTCTTCTCTACATTATGGTTTTTACAATTAAATCATATGTTGAAAATTATATGATGTGAAGGTATATGTTCCCATTATTTAGATCCATAAATACATATATGAATGTATATATATGTATCGTCCTAGCACGGTGTCACATTTTCATCACTACCCCTCAAAAGTGAGACAAATGTATCTTTAGGCAACATGGGGCGTTTTCTCATTATGTTTCCTTTTATCACTCAAGTAATCGAAGTCTAAGTGACACAAATATATATAATGTTGTCTCATTAACCTATTATCACTAAATGCGCTAAATATCATCTCATTAACCCTTTATTACTCAATAAATTGATGTCTAAGGGATACAAATGCACAATTTTTTTGTTTTGTTCATGTCAACTCTCTTACATTTCGAGGTCAAAGTACAAGAATGTGCACATTTACTTTTCTAGTCATTAACTTAAGTGGCTAATTTATATTGTTGATGTGTACACTTTTACTTTCCATATGATGAAAATTGCATATGTTCTTTTTGTATTTCCTTTACACACAACTATGTGTACACACGTTTAGAGATTTTAATAATGAAGATTTATGCAACTTTACTTTTCGGGCGGTGAAGTTTGAAGATTCCATTTTGTTGTGTTTTTTGTTTATTTATTTATTTATGCGTTGGTATGTGTATACAACTATGTTTATATAGACTCACAACCTTAGTAAATAGATTCACAACTTTCCTAGTGATGAAAACATGAAGCATGCATTTATGTCACAAATTTAACATGTGGATATGAGTATGCATTTAAATATGTTAATATAGAAATGGATCAAGTGAATATAAATGTACATATACATTCACACCTTAACCCTAATGTGAATTATGAGTTTATACACATCTCTTGTAAAAATAATTATATTGATGAACGTGTTAAAATTATATTGAGGAATTTATTAAAATTAATTATAAGTTGTTTTATTATATACTTTTATTTTATTTTGTTTTAAGTTGATATATATTTTCAAAATGTAATATAGATATGCATTTATCTGAACATGTGAATATAGACATGCATATACATTCACATTGCCCATATACATTCACACTTTAATACTATACTTGATTTTGAACTTAATTGACTTGCTAATCAGTTTTAAGTTTTCTAATTATAAAATTTGTTTCTTACAGTATAATAATATCGAGGAACTTGTTAAAGTTAATTATAAGTTTTAAGTTTATAGTTATATGTTTTCAAACTTATTAAAATAGATTATAAATTTATTTCTTCTGTAATTCGATTTCCTTTTCATAAATTCTACACTTTTGAAATTTTTCTTCCGATCTCTCCAGACAATGATGAAGAAGCCCCTTTCTTCTAGCTCTAGCTCTTAGTCATCCCTCACTAACAGCACGATTAATTATAAGGCTTCGAATGGATTTGTTTCCTCACGATCAATTTACTAATCTTCTCTTGCATTTTTAATGAGATGAATTTGTTTACAAGTTGTTGCAGATAGATGTGTTAGTGTCAAGCTTCCCTACCATTGAAAACTTAGTCATATAATTGTTAGGTTGGAGTTTGATATAGAGTGTGAAGCATCAACAACCCTAACAAATTAGGCTAAAAATACATATATAATAAGGTTTACATGTGATAAATAGTCAACCCACAAAGGTAACATTTTGTAGATGACAAGTGGATGGGTAAGGCAACTTACAAACTTAAATTGAACCTTGTTGACTAATACAGAGATGGGAATGGATTTAGCATAAAGAATGATTTAATAGGAATATGAATTATTTTAATT
>APFE031115715.1:0-37806 GCA_000404065.3 Pinus taeda | reverse complement strand
ACCTGTGTGAAACAATTCATGGTTTTCAACAAAACTGTCCACTGGTTTTCTTCATTTACTTTTCCTCCTACTCCTGCACTGCTGTGCAATTTTTTACTTCTTACATTACAAACCAAAAACTTTACCCTGTTGGGTTTTCACCATGATCATCATTTGCTGCCTCTGATTTTTTTCTTACACACTGTTGTGTGTTTTCATTGCTTATACAGAAAAATGAGCCACACAAAATTACATGACAATACAAAAAAAATTACACGCACTTCTGTGCTTTTTTTTCTCCTTTTCGCGCTGCAGGGATCGCGCTGTTTTTCATATATCAACACTTTTGATACAATACCCGTGTATGTTTTTTTTCACATAACTAAAAAAGGGTCAACGATTTTTTTTAAAACATATATTAAAAAATAAAATAAAACCTATGTTATATTTCGCCCATGCTCCTATTAAATCGCCGTAAAGAAAACATTAAAAGTTTTACCAAAAAAAATGTCAGCCATTAATCATAAGGTATGGTCCAGGTCCATTACTCCACGCTGCATTAATTTTTTAAACAGGCTCGTATGTACTTTGAAGAACCTTAAACGGCGGAGACCTTTCCTGACAATCAAACGGCTGAGGACAATCTCTTCAATCAGACGCATATCGGGCGGGGTAAGTTCACTGAAAGTTACCTTCCGATGGATGTCAGTGGATGACGTCACGGTTGTCCAGATGTCAGCCTCGGAGCACCATCATACGGAAACCTCCTTAAGCCAAAAGCGATGCGATATCTTCCTGGTGGTTTCAGGTTTGCTACTGGGTGGTTTTGACACGCCGTTGACTGCTGACCCGCGTGCGGTCAGTTGGAATTATAATTTTAACATGAAACTCACACCTACCACAAAGCCCCTGCAATGGAAGCGCGTGATCAGCCATTTCATTAAGATCTTCCCAGTAATGGCAAATGGAAATCCAAGAGTATATGAAAATCAATTTACCTGCAAAATTAGAGGGGCAACTTCCTCGACTTCTGTGGTGAGCGGAAACTCAAAGAGCAGTTGCTCGAAAGACGACTTCAGCTCCTCGAATTCTCCCAGAGTTTGAAGTGTGTTCTTCGTGGCAGCTTCAACGACGAGAGCACCCTCTCCCGTGTAGTCTACCTGGAGTTTACGACCCTCTGGTGTTCTCCTTACCCGGCCTGCGAGTGGGTGATAGTAAGACAGAAGTTGTGAGAGTGCAACCTTAAAAATCCTAGCTGGATTTGTGGAGCCGTAAATCTTCTGTGAACGATTATTGTAGACATGAAATACATAAAATCTCCTCCTTATAGGGAAATGGTCGTCCAGATTGGAAAGATAGAGGATGGTTCTGGGAGGTTGTCGATTAAGTGGTACCAGGACAGACTCTATTACCTTTACAGGCAGCTGAATTTGCGAGCAATAAATATCAGGGTTCTCCATGGGTATATCCGGCTGCCACTTCAACTTGACCTACTTCCTTTCTCAAAAGGCCCTGACCCAGTTAAATAGATGGAGATGACAGGTTTACTAGTGGTAGCAGACAAGCTGTGCGGGCGGGAAGATTCGGGAATCCGGAGGAGGGTGCATACAATAAGATTATATCTAAGGTATATCGGGCTAGGTAAGACGTGAGTACTCATTTTTGCAACATTGTAGATTCCTCGATTGCTTGATGATACCCAGTATACTTTGTTACGTCAGATGTGAGTACTTATTTTACTGTAGATTCCTGGCTGATATTTAGGATATTTTGTTCCGTCAAATATGACTTCTCATTTTCTCTATCTTTCTTTTTTTATTTATATATGTATATATATATTTATAGAGAAAAGTTAAATAAGTTTATTAATTTTGACTGGTCTATATTATAAGTTAATTTGGAATGTGAGGAAAAGGTCCAAAAGTTTAGTAAAAGAGCACATTTCATTTTTTTACTCTCATTCTATACTCTTTGAATAGTGTTGAGAGAATGATGTTTTGGAGGGTCAAATCAAGCCCATTTTGAAAAATAAAGTCATTTGTGGAAACTAGACTCGATGAGGTTTCCAATGAGCTATCCTAGGATCAATTTGGACTTCAGAAAGAGAGTCAAAATCAACCTACAATATGGAGGGCGTGTTTGGCCAGTTCCCTTTCAAACACGCAACACCTAGGGTGTTGCACTCTTTTTTGGAGCATCTAATGAAAAAAATGTCAACATCATTGGATTCACAGTGATGAGGATATGCAGCGTGTGCATTTTCTAGGCATTTGGAGACAAACAAGTCAGTCAAAAAGGTCAAAAGCTACCAAAAAAATCACCTTTCTGCCTCATTTCTTGCTTCAGTGCTGCACATTTACCAGTATTGGGAGATTGAGTTTTTGATAAGGAAAATGAGCTCCAAATTGAAAACTGAAGACTTGTGTAGAAGGTAGACTTGAAGGGCTTTCAAGCAAGCCATTTTCGAGCAAATTTGGACACTGGGAAGGCACCCAAAAGCAATCCTGAACTTGAAGGGCGTTTTTGACAAAGAGAGGGTGCATTTGTGAGTCTTCTCCATTTTTCTGAGTTTCTCTCCTGTTTTGATTTTCACTTTGGAAAATGATAATTTTACCTATGTAAATGATCAAATTGAATGTAATTATCATGTTTTTACTATTACCTAGGGTAAATGCATTAGGTAAATCAAGAAGATGAGGTGCAATGAATCATTTCATTTAAGATAGGAATGAGTCACTTGGACCATCCTATAAGTTAGTTATCAGTTCAGGTTTTTGTGTAATATCTTCCTCACCTCATGGATTCAACCCCTAAGGATGAGGGGAGGTGGTTTTCCTCTCTATTTAGTCCCTTTCTTCACCATAGATAAGGGTTAAACTTATTTGGATGTTGTATTATTGATCAGAGACACCAGTGTAGCCAATATTTGGCATAATTTAATGAATGAGTTGCAACTATTTTGGTGGAATACCTGTGGTATGGAATTTTGACATAGTTTCTTCTTATGTTTCATATGTTTGAATGTTTTGTACTCCCATGTTTTAGTTCACTATTATGATATGTTGATTTTCAAGTTGATGTGCAGAATACATCTTACATGCTATGTTTTAGGGAAATCTTCATAGTTTGTCCATTTTCTTCAGTTTAGAGAGAATACATGCTTGTCTTGCTCTTTCTAGCACCTCATTGGTCTTATCCATCTCACTTCATAAAATTAAAGTGTTTGAGTGCATACCTACCTTGCTCCATCAGATGTCTGCAATCATACCCTCATTTGCCTTGACCTAGTCTTTTTGAACTAATCCTCTTCCAACAACTCCAATCAAATCAAATCAAAACTGTGAGCTACTATATCTAGCCTAAAACCCTAATCTATCTAGCCCTATTGGCTATGATACTTTGGAGAGAGCCCTCTTCAACTTGGTAGGGCTAGCTACCAAGTCAAAAGATTGGTCTCTCGTTACCTCAACTGGACTCTTTCTCAGCCTTGGAGATCCAAAGGAGTGATAACAACCTACAACGTATTTCAGTCATACAATTTTCTCCTAACACTCATACATTGGGGGGCAATTTGCTATCATCGAAAAATAACCACCTAGCCATTTCTAACTAGGCGGATCGAAATACACCATATAGGATTAATTTTACCATAGTAAAATCACTTTTACCATCGAAATAATATAGTAAACCATTTTTATTAAATTATTTTCTCATTAAAATTAAAAAACTTTCTCTCGGAATCATATCCAAAAAATATGGACGAGATTAGAGCTCTTCTGGTGACCTAGGGTTTCATCACTCTCAATGACGGCGAATTGCTCAGCTCTTAGAGCCCCTATTCCTTCATCATTGCATAGCCTAGTAGCATAGAACGATAGCTCACAGTTGCTTTCCAATGGCTTCCCCGATGGGGGAGGACTCAGAGCCTCCCCCCATGATGACTCAGACACCCAGGACTCTAAACAATCCTAACAACACCTCTACACAACAGACGCAAACAGATAAGCCTCACACTGATCCACTTAATGAATCTCAGAGTACAGCAAAGATACCCCTAGATAGGCAGCAAAAGGATGGGGAAAATGAGGATAAACCCAAAGTGACCTCCAAAACTGTAAACTGGTCGCTACAGAATGGCCTAAGATTGAACTGGCCAGTCAAAGAATCAATACCCAAATCCAATACATGAAAGACCATGCACTCATTAGGAAATTTATAGGGTTTTGGCCCACGGAGAAAGCCCTACAAGGTTGGATAGCAGCCAAATGGAAACCAAAAGGGCACATCATTCTGAAGCTTGGATCGAAAGGCTTCTTCACGGCCATCATCAACTGTATAGAAGATCAGAACAGGGTCTTAGATAACGGTCCTTATTTCTTTAATGCAGCAGGACTCTATTTA
Source organism: Pinus taeda (assembly GCA_000404065.3). NCBI lineage: Eukaryota > Viridiplantae > Streptophyta > Pinopsida > Pinales > Pinaceae > Pinus > Pinus taeda. The sequence continues at coordinate 33,426 of APFE031115715.1, read as the reverse complement.
AGGGATTGGGTTGAGAGATTCAACCTGGACAAAGAAGATCTCACCTCAGCACCTATTTGGATCCGGTTATATTCTTTGTCACTGGAATATTGGGATGAGGAAACTTTAAAAGACATAGGAAATGGGATGGGAGAATTCATTAAAGTAGCAGAAGAAACAAAACACAGAAGATATACTTCATATGCCCGCATCTGTGTCTACATGCTCCTGAACAAAACACTACCAGACTCGGTAAGTATTTATCATGATGATTTCGAATGGATTCAAACTCTAGAGTATGATCATGTTCCCTTTAGATGCCGCAAGTGCCATGCACATGGACATCTATTCCATGAATGCCCTCTCAATGTCAAGCCCTCCCCCAATACTGCCGTTGAGCACACAGATCGAGAATGTTTTGATAAAGTAAACTCTTGGAAGAGAACCCATAAGAAACCTACCTCTCAGCCTAATCATTCCCCCACCAGCAGCTTAATCTCCTCGTCGAGCAATAGCTTCGACATCTTAGCCCACTCTAACCCCTCCACCCTAGAACCCCCCTTCCCATCCTCTACCCCGGATATCGCTATTCCACCCTCTAAGAACCCCCTGTCGAACATGTCTCCATCCCAACACCTAGAGCTATCCCAATCATCCCTCCCCTCAGGCCCCAGCAAAGCTTTGATCTACAAACCTAATAGCATGGAAATTGACAACCAACTACTCATCCCCGACCTGGCTGGGAACATTCCTCCTGATAGTGGTGAGCTCAAGCAAATGGATGAATAACCGGAAAGCATTGATCTAGGAGACTTGGACATATTCAACCTTGAACACACATGCAAGTAAAAACAATATGATAAGATTCCAACAAGAAGGCTAGAAAGTCTAGAAGTCATACTATCTAGAGCACATCAACAAAGATCCCTCGGAATCCAACCTGGAAGTTAATGGGATGGGAATAACTTATTTAAGGATACTAAGAAAAGAGGGAGAAAGATAGATTTATAGGGAACCATCCTCATTGGGGAAATGTTGGTTGAATCTGGCAGATATTCAAAACTCACCAAGTACTATAGGTCTCTCCCCAACTCTGAACCATGAAGGTCATTTCATGGAATGTAAGAGGGCTGAATGGCCTAGGGAAATACAGAATGATAAAAAATATGATTGAAAAGGAAAAACCTCACATCTTCTTCATGCAAGAAACTAAATGCAATAGTACTCTTCTCAACTCCACTCTCTCAAAAGCTTGGAACAGTTGCCACACTTCAGCAGTGGATGCGATAGGGGCCTTGGGCGGTATAGCAATTGCTTCGAATGTGCAAGCCATTGAACTCACAGATATTTATGCTAATCACCACTTCGTACAAGCTAAATTCCATGTCATAGGAACCAATGTGCATGGTCATCTCACCAATGTATACTTCCCACAAACTGCTAACAACAAAATCTCTATCTTGGACATGCTAGCCCTGCTCAACGCCAATAGATCCCTACCACTGTGGATCATGGGAGGAGATTTCAACATGATCACCAAATTAGAAGAAAAAATAGGAGGAAGAATCAGACTGGAAACTAAAAGTGAGCACTTCAAACAGTTTATACAGAGCAACTAGTTAATCGACCTCCCCAACAACAACGAAATTTTCACCTGGAACAACAAAAGGTCAAGTACTCATCAGATCACCTCTCAGCTTGATATATTTCTGATAACTGATAATTCCATACATCTTGGAGGAGACCTCTCTACCTCCATCCTATCATATGCAGGATCGGACCACTGGCCAATTTTGTTTCAATAGCAAAGGCTGGGGGCCTCCTCCAAATGACCTTTCTACTTTGAATCTTTCTGGCTGACCCATCCTCAATTCAAAGATCTAGTTCAGCAAACTTGGAAAAGCTTGGCCCCTCCTGCTAGATCCAAAACGTTCCAATTTCAACAAAAGTTGCGACTCCTAAAAATGAAAATCAAACAATGGAACAAGGCAACCTTCGGAAACATTTTTCAAGCTCAATAAGCTTTATCCCAGGAGATGGAGAAGCTCGAGCAAACTATCATCAAGGAAGCTAGGACTGATGCTAGCAATGAACAGGAAAAGCATATACAGACTCAAATCAACGAAAGGGAGAGACAGAAGGATATATTATGGAAACAGAAATCGCGAATAAAATGGATAAAGGAAGGGGAAAGAAACATGAATTCTTCCATCGCTCTACAATCTAAAGAAGAATGCAAAACAACATCACCCACATTCTTAATCAACAAGGAGAAAGACTGGAAATCCATGGGGACATAGAAACATAAGTAATCAGGCACTTCAAATTAGTACATCTAGCACCCTCCATTAATAGGAAGCTTGTGGTTGACAATATTCTCTCGCACATCCCTAAGCTGAACACAGATGAACACAATCATTTGCTTCTCCACCTAGTTACTCTCCTAGATATGGACTCGGCTATGAAACAGATGCAGGAAAGAAAAGCCCCAGGTCCAGATGGCTTCACCTCCACTTTTTTCCACCAATTTTGGGAAAATATCCAAGAGGAAGTTTGGCAAGTGGTCGAAGAATCTAGAATGCTTCATTGGATGCTCCCCTCCCTAAATGCCAACTTCATCACCCTCATTCCTAAGGAGGAGCGCTCAAACACGCCCGATAAATTCAGGCCGATCACCCTATGCAATGTCATCTACAAAACTCTCTCCAAAGTAATAGCCTCTCGCTTGAAGCCATTTCTTCCCATGCCCATCTTGCCAAAACAATCAGGCTACGTGGAAGGAAGGAAAATCATAGATGGGATCATACTCACCCACGAGATCATCCACTCTCTAAAGCATCATAAAAAATTAGGTATAATCCTTAAAATCGATCTCTCCAAAGCCTTTGATAAGCTAAGTTGGACTTACAATCAGTCTATATCAACAGCTTTTGGATTTTCACCTGTATGGGTTAGATGGATCATGAGCTTAATCTCCCCAGCTTTCTTATCTATCCTGGTTAATGGTATTCCCTCTTCCCCCTTTCAACCTTCTAGAGGTATACACCAAGGGGATCCCCTCTCCCCTTTTCTCTTTGTTCTTATGGTTGAAGGATTGGGTAGATCCATTAAGCATGTGCTGCAAGAAAACCAGCTTAAAGGCATATCACTGCACAACTCCCCGACTATAACCCATCAGCAATTTGTGGATGATAATATGCTATTTGGACATCCCTCAGTCCAGGAAGCCAGAAAATACAAATCCCTCCTTGATGATTCCTCTGCTGCTTCTGGAGCAAGTATTAATACTGCTAAATCCTAGAATTTCTTTTTCCACACTCCCACAACAACTCAATCTTCCATAATCTACATTTTGGGCTTTTCGCCTGCCATTCTCCCCTCCAAGTACCTTAGAGCCCCCCTTACTGATTCAGCACTCAAACATTCTTCTTGGCAACTCCTTCTCGACAAGCTGGAATCCCATCTCACCTCCTGGACTTTCAGAGCCCTAAACATGGTTAGCAAGCTAATCCTCATCAAATCCATTATGCAATCTATGCCTCTTTATTTTTTTTCTATCTTAGCAGCGCCCAAATGGGTCCTCAAAAGAAATTAAAAATCTCCAAAGAAATTTCTTATGGGGGTCTACGAGGTAGAATCGCAAATGGGCTTTAGTCAAGTGGGACACTGCTTGCCTCCCAAAAGGCTTGGGGGGAATCGGTCTTCGAGACACTCAGCATAGCAACACAGTCATGGGTGCTCGAATCTAGTGGAAGTGGCTTTCATTCCCAAACACACCTTGGGCAATCCTATGGAGAGAAAAGTATGCCATAACAGATCAAAGGACGACCTAATCAGGCTAAGAAGCACGGAGAAGGGTTCTTTATTTTGGGACTCGGCTAGATTGCATAGAAGCCTAATCCACCAACATAGTTTTTGGGAGATAAGAAATGGCAATCATGCGCACTTCTGGACAGACTCCTGGCAGCAACGACCCAATCTCCACAACTTAATCTCCCCACCTCCATTAAAGGACAAGAAAACACATCAATGGGAAATGGTCAGCCAGTACCGGCTTCCCACCCTATATCAGGGGTACAGACAATGGCGTAAAGAAGAAGATATTATAAGGAATGGCATAGAAATAATGTACAGGGAGCTGAACATAGAATTAACCAATAGGCAAATCAGACATTCTGAAGAAAATGACATTCTTCGCTGGGGATACAAACCTCATGGCACTTTTACCACCCAAGAGGCATAAAATCTAATAATCAATGCTCCAGCTAATAAGGACCCTCTTTGGGATAAAGTGTGGCATCCCAAAATTTGGCCTAAAATCTCAGCCTTTCTCTGGCTACTTTGCCACAAAAGAATTCTCACATGGGACAACCTTAGAAAAAGAAACATCTATGGCCCATCAAGATGTCCCAACTGTGAGTAGTAGGAGGAAATAATACTGCACCTCTTACATTCTTGCACACTAGCCAGCAAATTGTGGGAGAAAACAATTTTCTGATGTCAAAAAGATGGGAGAGATAGAGAAGACATCACCAATACCATTCGACACTGGGCCAAAAACCCATACAAAAGTCCCCTGCTCAATGCTCTTTGAAAAATTCTTCTAGGGCACATCATGTGGACAATCTGGAAGAAAAGGAATCAGTGTATATTCTGGCATCAAACCACTCCCACAGAAATAATTTGGAACACTCTATGCATCAACCTGCAGGAAACCCTAGCACTACAGTCTTGGAGCAAGGAGGACATTCCCATCGAACCACAAGAACAAAATATCTGGATGAATTGGAATCTCAAGCCCATCCAATTTAAGGATATACCCACCAAGAACATCTTGGCCCAACAACCTCCGAGCAGGTGGTACCTACCACCCTTTGGAATTACACAACTCAACTTTGATGGCGCTTCCAAAGGCAATCCAAGTCAGGAAGGGTTCGGAGGAATCTTCAGGGATCATTCAAGCAATCCTCTATTATTATACCTACGCAATATAGGATGGGATGCCAACAACTCAGCGGAATTGGAGGGATTATGGCAAGGACTAATCCTCACAGAACAACACAGATTTCCCCCCCTAATCATTGAGTGAGATTCCCCAATACTCATCAACATGGCTCAACAAATCATTCAGGGGACCCTCGCTGACAAACTTTGTTGTAGCTAACGTCTTGCAGCTCGTCTGGAAAACATTGAGCAACTACTAGTAAGAAATAAAGCCATCACATTCAAACACATTAAGAGAATTGGCAACAAACTGGTTGTCCACTTAGCCAACCTTGGTGTTTTGGACGATAGACCCATCCACAAAGGTCTAGTATAAATCAGAAAAGATGCCTCATACCAATAGGAATTCACCAAGATGGTGTAAATGGATGCAACATCCATGGATGCGGGTGGTAGATAGACATTTATGGTGTATGAGCAGGCAGACAAATAGGCGGCCCATCCGTATAGCCATCTATGCCACCGCTTGTGTGCTCTCAAGGTAAATTATGGCTCTCAGGCTGGCAACATTAACTACCTGGGAATTTCGAGACATTTCTTGCAACTCCCAAAATATGGATAAGGTGACTCCACTTAACTTCATTCAGCCCCTCAATTGTTCCTGTCCTCCTTCTGTCTCTGAACCTAGCCTCCCCACAGCTACTGGAAGACGCTATAGATTATTATGTTGCGTAAACCTCGACAATGGTATTTACCATTTCCATTCATTTCTTTGCCATCTGTAGTCTGAGATCCCATCTCCTTCCTCTGCTACGCTTGTGAATTCAGCGGAACCCCGACTTTTTCCTCTCGCGGAGCCTCTCTCCATCAGTCCCAAGAGATATTGTCACAGATTGAGCAGCACGCACGGAGGCAATCGTGGTGGTGCTCCACGTTCCAGATATCATCCCCCCTCTGCCTCTTCTTCCCCTTTAGTTTCCCAGTCCCCTACCCTCTCTAATCCCAGCCCCCAAGGCAGATATCTGAACACGAGAGGCAAACATGGAAGAACTAGCTCTAGTGGGGCTTGCCACTCTGGAAGCATCCGTCTACACGTAGTGACCAACACCACCTCCCAGCAAGCACACTTCTAGTTTCAAAGCTCCCTAAACAAGCTGAGCATTATGATCACCATCACCATGGACTTCAGGGAAATCTCTACGTCCAATTTAGAACCTTCGCTCAACAGAGATTTTAGCCAAGTTCCTTCTTTTAATTTCGAGCTAGGGGAGCCAAGCTCTAGATTTCAAGCAACAGATAAGGACCTCCCCTCAAGCAGCAATCCGCAAACACTGGAAAGCGAAAACCATCGAAAGGATAAGGTTATACAACTTGAGGACAACAGAGGTGGTGGTCATGCAGAATACATAGGTTCTGAAGTATATGGGTGGTGTCCAATAGCGAAGGAGGAACCTACAGAGGAAACCAAACAGCAGCCCACCAGGTCAACGTGACGAGCTTTAATCTAGTTCTGTTCAGCTTTGACACTTGTTTTTTGTTTCATGCATCCTGTCGAGTTTTTCACCATCTTATTTTCTTTCTCGGGTGTAAAATCTTGGAATTTTGTCCCCATTGGTCGACTTATAATGGACAAGTGTGAATGAAGTTTTGATTTACTCAGTCTTAACTCCAATTTTTTGTATATGGGAACTACAACCCTTTCGTGGGCAACTGAAACTTTTTTGATTCTGGGCTTGGACTCGTTACCCCTTCTGGGGCAGTCTCAATCTCAAGCTTGGAAGATTAGAATGGTCATTCCATTGACCCAATACCACTGAGGCTGGTGCCTCCTTGTACATTATGCCTATATCAATAGATTACTTTTACTGAGAAAAAAAAATAAATTTCTCTAGGAATAATTATTAAATCACTGTTTGATAATTATTCCGTGTCACATTTGACTAAATCCCCTAGCAATAATAAAATAAATGTCTATTTATTTATTATTCCTTAATTTTGTTATTGGAATAATTGTTAAATCACTATTTAATAATTGTTTTCATTTCTCAACATTCTTAATCCTCGCCAAATAATTAATAAATCATTTTATTTGTTAATTATTTTTAAATAAATATATTTGACCATTTTGAATATCTTTTCCCTCTCCAAAAAATATAATAAAGTATTCTTAATGGTTAGATTTTGATTTGGTCAATATTATTTTATCATTCTCCATTTTCATGATTAACTCAATATTTTGTTATGAGTAGAAGGGTTTTCCATTCATTCTTTACCATGATCATTATCATCGTCACCTTTTTCATCTTTGAACTCTCACTTGAGGTCTACAAATTGCTTTGGTTTTTCCACACATTGAGAGAGAGAATTGATTACTGAAGCATCAAGGACATCAAAGGACCCATCCCATAGAGAGGGATTTGAGAACCCTTTTGTAGATCTCCTTTGCTAGTGTGTTATTAATAAAAATTTATTATTTTGAAAGTCTATCTATTTAGGTTATTACATTGGATATATATATATATATATATATATATATATATATTGATTGTTGTTTACTGTTTTGGATCATATATGTTGTGTTTTTGTAGGTTGTTCTAGTTTTGTTATTAAAGATCTGAAGCACAGGCAACCACAAATTGTTGTTAGGGTCATCTGTCACCAATGACTTAAGTGAAATGTTTTTGGTACACCTTCGAAAAAGTTTCATACTAACACTCTTACCAAAAGATGCATAATCTTCTCCGAGAATAAAACTAATACCATAGCTAATCCCTTTAGGTGTGTAAATGCATATTATTTTTCTCAAAAAAATGCTAACACAATCAATATTATGCGACTACACCTTCCTTTTCACGAGAAATACAATAGCAAAACTATACTTTTCCATGCATGCAAGTGTATATATTTCTCTAAAGAATCTTCTAAAGAAACCTTAACACAATAAAACACACTATTACTAATTTTCCTCGCCAAGAATCTAATTCAATAGTATATACAAGGACATGTTTTCCTCTTCTCTTCTATTTGAAGAGTTCTAACCATTAAGGAATTTAACACACTAATTATTCTTTTTCCTCAAGAAACAATTTTGAGAATAATTAAACAATTTTGTCATATTTCCTCAAGAAATAGTGTGAATAACAAATCCTTCTCAAATAACACAACCAATGGTTTTTTATACAAAGGTTTTGTATGAACTCTTTCTCAAAAAGGTTACTCACATAATATTTCTAGTAGATCAAATATACTAGATATTATTCATATGCACATAAACACCTATTCTCTTTAAGAGTCCAATGTTTCTCTTTAAAAATTTAATGCATATGCATCATGAGAACATCGTTGGTAATCTTTTAAGTTAAATAATTCAATTCCTTTTCAAGAATATTTTCCCTTGGAAAAATTCGTAATTTCATTAACATAAGAAATTACATTTTGTAGATGCTTATGCATATTCAGAAACTATTCAGTGACATAGCTGTCATCATCGAGAGTATCAAAGTTCAAAAAGAAATATGTTACCTTTGATCCACGTAGGGAGGTAACAGTCCAAAAAATATTATAGATAAACATGATATACTATCGACATAACTGTCCAGAGCTACAATATATATACAAAATTTAAACAAAAACTAGGTGCCTTGCAATCTAAGTAATAATAACCATATAAGGCCGATGATAGTATTGATAATGGGCACCATCAATCTATTCGTGGATCATCCAGATGCCCGACTCCCAGAGCGTAGGTTCTTTGGAAAGGCAGTCAGCAACTGTGTTCTGCTCCTTGATGTATTGGAGTCTCCGGAGACTGTCATGGACAGTTTAGGATACGGGGGAGGAGGATGATGTGGAGGTCTGCCTTGCTTCTTTTGGGTGGTCTGTGCATGTGTCGAGGACAACTCCTCAGTGCTAGGCTGTGTAGATGTTTTATCAATTGAGGATATTGTTTTTCAAGGTTGTTCCCCAGATACTAGAGGTTGTTCCTCCCTTATCAGTTCCTCATGCACTTGTGTCTCTGGCTCCAATGGTTCTTGAGAGTCCTCTCTATTTGTATTCCTGAGCCTCCCACCATTAATTGGGAAATCCTTGAAGAGATGCCCCACTTTATGTCATCGCCTACATCTGAAGGGGACTCCTTCGTAATCCAATAACTATCTCCTTGTAACATTCCACCATTGAATGTTTATGTGCTCTAGTAAACCATCATAGAGTTCTAAATGTACCAAGATTCTAACAAATGCCATACGCCCTGTAGTCTTGAAGGAGGCGTCGTAAGTGAGGTAAGTTCCCATAGCATACCCAATTCGCCTGAAGACATCTTCCATCTAGAAATGAAAGGGTAGCCCTCGAAGTCGAACTGAGATTGGTCCGGCATTAACCCTTTCCACCTCGGGATAAAACATTGGTGTCCATCATTGTAGAAGCATAGGGGCTTGGTCAATGTTCGAAATAGTAGAGAGAACCTAGTTGGTATGGGCCAAGCAGCTGAACCTTAGCGCAAATCATCCCTTCACAAATGTTTCAACAGTAAGGGTTTCCGTCATATGATGGCCCGAAACCTCCATCATCCATTTCTATAGATGCTCAACATTGTAGTGTCTACCACGAACCTGTCCAATAAGAACCTTTTTCGTTGAGTCCATAGTTTTAATAAGTGATATATCCTTTGATAACTTGAGGAAAGTATCGCTACATCAGAATTGAAGGCACTGATTCCCTTTAGATACCCCTCTAACTCTGCTGCCCAAAACTTCAAAACTCCTAATAGGATGTGCAGTCACCTAAGAGGTAGAAACCCTAGCTGCAGATGTGCTCTTCACAGAGATGGAATCAAAAAAGCCAGGGATAGAGCCGATACTAGTAAAATCGCCAAGTGGTGGAGCCACCGGGCCTGAAGGTGCAGATGTGGTGGGCGCCTGTGATGCCGTAGTCAAAGGATGGACGTTCGAGGGTTTTTTTATTCTAGCCGAAGAGGGATATGGACTAGAGATCACCCCTAGGGTTTGCTCCCCCAGATGATGAGATGGCTCACCCAAGGCCAAAGATTGCGGCAAGGGGGGTTGGGAGATGTACTCTTGGATAATAGATGCACCTTCAAGGAGTGAGATGGAGGGTATAAGAGGTGGGGAAAAGGACTGAGAAAAGGAGGGGAGGGCTTCTACTTCCTCAGAGAGTTCATGATCAAATGAGAAAAAACCCTCCGTAGTGGTCGTGGGTTGTGTCCAAATGGGTACATCCTCCAAAGGGACTGCAGAATAATCAGGAAGATCCTCCATAACTGTCAATCCAGCTAGCTAACAGTTGCCTGCAGGTTCGATGCAAGAGAACAGGGAATGTCGGTGAGAGGGACCGAAATCGTCAAAGGGAAAACATCTAACTGGTTGATAGGGCCCATAAGTTGTTGAGCTGATGGGTACGAGAGCCGCAGGGAGATGTAACAGTTATGGTGGTTGACTATGGAGGCATGATACTTTCCCTGAAGCCTGTGATTGGAAACCGCCTCGCAACCTTAACCCCGTCTCCGCTCCTCAGACTATGGATCTTTCATAAAGGATAACTGTAGCTTTTCTTTCTTTCTAGATTGCCAACAACTTGTGATCCTCGTCCTCCTTCTATCAAACTTCCATTTTCAAGAATTATCAACATAATTGTTCTATTTTTGTGCATGCGAATAACTTATCTGTTTTCAATAAATACCAAACTTAATAGTTATTTGTTTGTGCATGGAATTAGTTTATTTATTTTATAGAAGATGAACAAAAAACTTATCTCTATATGCACATAAAAACTATTCTTATCTTGCTGACAAACCAAATGGAAATACTTTGTTTTACTCTATTTTTCCTGTTTTAGTAATCGAATTTGGGCGCAGTTTCCAAACATCTCGAAACGAAATTTTGAAAAGGAAAATATTTTTTTGTGGGAATGAGTTAACTAAAAACAAAACTCTCTCAAGTTTTACACAAGTGTCATGGTTTGGAAGATTCGAATGAATCTTTGCAACCCATGTTTCCAGATTTAAATTTTAAATAATTTCCTATTTTTTCATCAATTTTGGATACATTTTTTGAGATGCTGAAAATAATTTCTTCAAATCGCAAAGAGGCTTTTGGTGACAACAAGCTGATCTACAAAATCCTCTTTCAGTTTCTACAAATATGTCACAGTTTGGGAGATACGAAGACATGTTTGGACCCTATTTTCTAATAACTCATGCAATTCACACAATTATTTAGCCATGAAAAATTTTTAAAAATTCAATCCACATAAAATATTTTAGGAGTTCAATGAACAAAACACTTATTCCTCTATGCATTACATTGAAGTTTTCTCAAGAAAACAATCTATCATGTGAATTTTTCCAAGCAAATAAATTCGATTCTTATTTGTTTATGCAACATATGCAAACATAATAATTTTAAAAGAGCATATTTAGTTATCCTTTAATGCAGGCTTGGAATGCCTCCTTCCTCTCTCTTAGCTCCATTCTACATGTATTCTATCATTAGTTCTCATATTTTCTCATATGTTTACAGTAAGTAGAATTAAGAAGATGCAATAGATTTTCTAAATCCTAAAAGCATCCCATAAGTAAGCTTTGTGCTAAATTCTATAATCACTCCATATATCATTTATAAATCACTCCATAAATCATATTTTTCTAAATTCTAAATTCACTCAATAAATCATCCATAAATCTCTTAAGTATTTTCAAGGTCAATTTGCTTTTGCCTTGTGGACAAAATATCACTTATCCATAGGTTTTCTAAAACTCTCACTCATTACTGAAAAATACACCAACTTGGAAATACAATTTATTTAGATAGAAGATTATAAATTATTCTCAATATAAGAATTAAGGATTAACAATATTTAATTATTCAACAACACTCGTTTTACTAGAGTTTTTACTCTAGCTAACTAGAGGGATATTATAATGATGTTGTTGTGAACTTACACTACTTATATTTATCATATTATTTATTTAATTTAGAAAAAAAATCAAATTCTATATATATATATATATGTATGATTTTTTGATTTTATTAAAAAATATTAATTTAGTAATTATTTTATAATTATAAATATTAATATAGATTTTATTTAATTTTAGATTTACTAAGTATTTAGAGGTTACAATTCTAAGAGTTAGTTCAATTGATCAATTTCCTATTGGTCAATGCACCTCACTATTAAGAGGTTATCTGGTCAATTATCCTCAATGCCCTTAGAGTTAGGCTTTGTCAATAATACAAACATATTTTTGAGTGTAAAAGTTTGAGAAAAATAATAACCAACATACCCAACCACAAAAGATAGCTATGATTGTTACCATAACATAAATTATATTTATATAATAAAAAGATTATTTTTATTAATTAATTGAAATTAAAAATATGAAATAAATTATTACTATTTTAATCTATATAATAAAATGACTTTATTTGTATTTTAGTATTTTCATTCCAAAGTGGATTAAAATCAACATTTTTGATTGACATTTATTAATATTATTATTTTAAAATTTTAATGTAATGTACGTAACCTAAATTATGTGCATAAATAATATTAAATAAATTATCATATAATAAATTTAATTCAATAAACAAATATTTTTTTTATTTTTATAAGAAGAATTTCGGGGTAAATCACATAAAGAAAGACCTTTGTCGACGAGTTTCGAACCAACTAGTGTGGTTCATCGTGAGGACAATTTGAAGAAACAGATCCAGTGTAGCATGTTAAATAGTCGGAGCAGAGACTCCAACGGCTAAAAAGACTAACGGCTACTTTTTGAGGCTAAAAAGACTAACGGCTACTTTTTGACTCAAAGACCCTGTCAAATTTCCATTAATTAATTTAATATTAATATTCTTCTTACTATTACCATTATTCTTCATATTTATTATTTTATTTATGGAGCTAAATTAAATTAGGTAAAAAATAAAATAAATCAATTAGTTATTAAAAATAATTCGTTTATTTTTTAAATTATTATTCATTTTATTATATATTTCTATTATATATAATATATATTATATATATATATATATATATATATAATATAATATAATACCTATATTCTAATATTATTATTTTTATAATGTTTAGTTATTAAAAATATTTATTTATTTATATAAATTATTAGATAACTATATAAATATATAATATTTAAATATATAAAAACTACTTCTTACTTTTTTAAGGTTAGTTTAAACTTTTCTTCATTTGTTAACCAAATTATTACTTATTATAAAAATATACAACTATATATATTCTAATTAAAAAATAATACGATTAGGTTGTTAATAATTTTTTTAGTTTAATACTCTCTTAGAATATATACCTTATAATGTTGATAATGTTAACTATTACAATATTCCTTGCCCTCTAAATGAACCAACAAAAAATATAAAATATGTGCGACATGACAAAATGTATATATACATATATAACATTTTATATCCAAAACTCCAATCCATTGCAATCCATTTTTTCCCTACTTAATGGTAAAACTTCTCTCCTCGAGACAAATATATTCAATATTTTTTTTTTTTAAATTTAAAAACTCCTCGTAACACAATTATAGTTATTTATTATTTTTTAATATTAATATAAATAAAAATTTGTTATTTAAGATAATATATAAAATGAACATAAGAAAATTAAAACTCACTGTTTATTTATATCGATATCGAGATTCAAAAAAAGTGAAAATCTCGAATGAAAAATTATAAAAACAAAAATTAATATAAACTATTTGTTTGTACCCAGTAATATCAAAATCACAATTGTACAGTTAAAACGAGGGGTCCCTTATTTGAGATCGTTTTACTTCTGAACAACAAACTACTGATAATCCCCGCTTTCTATGATTGATTAATAATAAAACTATTCTGCATGAAAGAAACAAAACGTTGGTGCTGTGATATCATACCGATAGCACGTGAACTGGTGCGTTTACCACTAGAGATTTGGAACCACTGATTCACATTAGGCCATGTAATTCCGATTCAAGGGTTTTCAATGCTGGGCGTGGCAGGCAGAAGACCATCATTACTCCGCTCTTGGTTTTCGGGGCAGGCAGAAATGCAATTGGACACAACAAAATTTTGAGCCAATTACCCGGCGAAGCAATCAGGGGCTCGCCCCCTCCAAAGTCCACTTCGTTAAATCCCAGCCACCTCCAGTCAGTGAGAAATGTATCTTCAACACACGGAGGCGTTAAAGTGATTTCTTGACGCGAGCGTTTCATTTCAAGGAACGCTATGCCTGATTTGAGGTACTCATCATTTACTGCTAACTTTGCCCTCTTTATTAACTTTACAGCATGCGAAAGGGATCCATTAACAACCTCTTCCGCTGTACTGCTGCGTGTACATGCAACGTACTGACCATTGCCGTAGTATCCCTCTGCAAGGGGGGGGCTAAGCGCCCTCCTCACATCCACTGGGACGATAAACCTAACAACGTGATGAAAAGGAATTCCCAGAACCCTTGTTCTCGCTCGCCAAGCGAACGCTGCTAAAACATCAAACGTTGTACAGTGCTCCTTCAGCTCCTCTACGATGGGCTGTTTTATCCTTTGCAAAACATCCGAGTTGAGATAAAATGAGGCGAGGACCAGGTCCTCAGATTTCACAGTGGACAGCGGAGTGCTAGGGTTAACGAGGTATCCACTTTCAAGAAGCTCATCATGCTGAAAATGGACCGGATGGGGTGGCTGCTGGCGTTTCAGAAGTTCCCTCTGCCACACTGGTTCAATGGAAAGCTTCGTCTCTCCCCTCGCAATCTCTGCAAGTCCCATGAGAAACTGGACAGCCCCTCGTCCGTCACAGAGACCATGGTTGAAACTGACACCCACCACAAAGCCCCCGCAATGGAAGCGCGTAACCTATTTTTTCAAGATAAAAGCACGCGTTGTGATCAGCCATTTCATTAAGATCTTCCCAGTAATGGCAAAGGGAAATCCAAGAGTATATGAAAATCAATTTACCTGCAAAATTAGAAGGGGAACTTCCTCGACTTCTGTGGTCAGCGGAAACTCAAACAGCAGTTGCTCGAACGACGATTTCAGCTCCTCGAATTCTCCCAGGGTTTGAAGTGTGTTCTCCGTGGCAGCTTCAACGAAGAGAGCACCCTCTCCCGTGCAGTCTACCTGGATTTTACGACCGTCTTGTGTTCTCCTCACCCGGCCTGCGAGTGGGTAATAGTAAGACAGAAGTTGTGACAGTGCATCCTTAATAACCCTAGCTGGATTTGTGGAGCCGTAAATCTTCCGGGGATGATTATTGTAGACAAGAAATAAATCAAATCTCCTCCTTACAAGGAAATGGTCGTCCAGATTGGAAAGATAGAGGATGGTTCTGGGAGATTGTCGGGAAGGTGGTACCAGGACAGACTCTATTACCTTTACAGGCAGCGGAATTGGCGAACAATAAATATCAGGGTTCTCCATGGGTATATCCAGCTGCCACTTGAACTTGACCTACTTCCATTCTCAAAAGGCCCCGACCCAGTTAAATAGATGGAGATGACAGGTTTGCTGGTGGTAGCAGACAAGTTGTGCGGGGCGGGAAGATTTGGGAATCCTGAGGAGGTTGCATAATGATGTTACCAAACAAAACTCCAAATGTTGGAATCTTCGAATTGCGTAACAGTGGCCTCAAAATACATTAAAGTGCAGCGTTGGGTATATCGGGTTCGGTAAGATGTGAATTCTCATTTTTCCAACACTGCAGATTTATGGATGATACGTAGGATACTTTGTTAGTTCAGATGGGAGTACTCATTTTTCCAACTTTCTAGATTTGTTAGGTTAAATGTGACTCATTTTTCCAATATTGTAGATTTTTTTTGATGATAACTACTCTACTTTGTTAGGTGAAATATGAGTTCTCATTTTTAAGGCCATACATTTTTTAACTTGAGAAATGTTAGATATGTCTATTAACTGGTCTATAATGTAAGTTAATTTTTCATGTATTTTATTTATTAATTTTTATTTTTTCTAACTGAATTATATTTACTAATGATATTTACTAATGTGTTGGGCAATTTTACATAATTTTCATTTTTATAATTTAATGTAAATTTTTTTGAATGTATTTATCTATAATTTTTTATTTTCTATTTCTTTTTAATGAGGTTTCATGAAAGGAGGCTATCTTGATCCAAATGAGCATTAGTTAAAGTATTTATTATATATATATATATATATATATATATATATATATTTTAAAGTTAATGTTACTTAAAATTTAGTTAAAAAAATATTGAAATATAAGTTTAAGTGATTATAATACACATAATCCCATTGTTTTATGAGTTTAAGATGTCTTTAAAATTATTTAGGTTTTCAAAAATGAAAAAGAAGTAATAAAAAAAATAATTTATAAGAGATCATTTTTGCAAAACAACAAAGAGAATAAACAAGAGTTTACGATGCCTTTAAAATTATCTAGGTTTTCAAAAATGAAAAATAAGTAATAAAAAAATTTAATTTATAAGATCATTTTTGCAAAACAACAAAGACAATAAACAATTGAACCTATATAAAAGTCAAATCTTCCATTGTTATAATTTTTTTATTTTTAATATTCTTAAAAAATCTATAATGTAATTAATATTAATTTGCAGGGACATAGTTTTGATTTTTGTCATTGGCTAAAGTTTTATATTTATATTATATTTATATTTATATATATATATATATTATATATATAATATATATATATATATATATAATATATATATAGATAGATAGATAGATAGATAGATAGATAGATAGACTCTTTAATTGGCATTGTAAAGGTGTTCTTGATTATGGAAATTTGAGTGGGTGGTGGTATGGTACATTGGGCTAGGGAGAGGTTGATTGATATTGATTGGGTTGGGTGGTGGTCTATTAGTTAGAGACACACAAGTCATTACTACATGTAGGGGGAATTTAATCACTTATCTTATTGTTCACCACTTTTGTCATTTTCAACTTTTGTTTGCCTACATAGCAATTTATCCAACTAGGTTATAATATTTTTTTCTTGTACCATCTTTGTCGTAGCAATTTGAGGGTGGTGGTGCAATTATTAATGGAGGTAGTTCTACTGCTACATGGATTTGTTTTGGGGAATTCTTCTTACCATGGATTCTTCAGAGTAATGGCTTGAGTGATTTTTAACAAACTCTCTTGTTGTTTGCATGCATGAGGGCTTTTTTTTCCTCAATTCCTTTAACATTTGACTCTTTTCATCAATCTACTGCACAATTTGGTTTTATTATTTAGATTTTTTCCTCCCAAGCCTTATTTCCAATGGTGGCTTGAGGGTAGTGGTGTGGTTACTACTAGACTGCTTTGCGCATATACAAGTTCATGGTTGGAAATTACTATGACACTTGCCTTCTTCAGGGTAGTTATTTCAACATGTTTTCGGCCTACACAAATATTATAGTCTATAGTTTTTCAAGTAGTGCTCTGTTTAGGTTTCTCATTCCTATGCTTGGTCTTTTTTGCATTGTAGATCATCCCTTACAAACATGATTTCACCATACAAAACATATTTTCAATTAGCAAAATTGATGCATGGAGATATGAACAAGGCGTTGTTGGAACTACTCATAATTTTATCTTTCTTTGAGTCGCTCTATTGAGGTCTCTACAAAACCGTTGATGCATGATGTTTCTAGAATGCAACATAAGTGAAACTCTACACTCCTTGAAGTGTTTATCTACTATAAATGATTCTTATTTAACTTCTTCTTTTGACTTTCATAAATATTATAGCTTTCTACTAACTATCTTGGAAGATTTGTTTATAACTCTTCTTTCTTTTGACATCAAGTTTTTTCATTGATGAAGTTATGTGCCTTGTTATCCCTTAGAGGAAACGTTGTGCAAAAAACTCCAAGGTAACCTTGAACCTCTTTTAGGTTGAAAGTTGACCCTTCAACCTGGAGAGGGTTCTCTCTCTAAAACTCAAATACTCTAGGTCACTATAGTAGTAGTTTTTGCAATTGAGTTATGTGGCCAGATTTAGCTTGTACAATGAAAAGTTGGTTGTGTTGTATATAAAACACACCATTGGGCATGGAGTCTAGTCTTACCAAATGATGCTACAAATCTAATGAGTGGAACACAAAAACAAGGGTAGCAATAACTCATTTTACAATTTGAGAAATTTAGAAAAAGAAGACTAAAAAGAAAACAAACATATAGCTTATAGGAACAACAAGTAATAATGGCTGAAAAATACGAGAAATAATTTTCATAACTAATATTTTCCAGACATGAAGAATATTTTTCATAACAAAGAAATAACGGACATAGAACTACAACACATGATTTTTTTGTAAATGCTCATGAAACTATAATATCTTTAAGATCTACTCACATACACCAGAATGTTAAATTTTTTACAATAAAAGCCAACCCTTATTCATTCTCCCGTAATTTTCTTTATAGAAAAGATTGCAAACTAAAAACAAATTTCTAGAAAAAATTAATTACAAGATCTAAATATAGTAATGTTCTTTTCCTATTCTAAGTTGAACCATGGGTTGTTGTTAGGTGAATTCAAACATCCGTTGCAACCATGAAAGAATCTTGTCCATAGATTGAAAACCTTGCATGTATTCATTGTGGAGTAAACTGAAAATCCTATTTAATGATAACTAAAAAGACGATTCAAAAATAAATTTGATATTAGAAAATTTGAAAATGTTAGCCTATTTTCTGACTCCAACCCTATTGTGAAAGGATCCTTATCAAAATCAAAACTACTTTTACATTTTTGCCAAATTTTTTCACTCTTGCATGAAAATGCTCCAACTACATTTTCTTTCTCAAATACCTCCATTTGATGAGTGTAATAATGCTACAAACAAAAACTTTCAGGACAAGAAAATATTCCTCGCAAGAGTGATTCTTGATTAACTTCATGTTTATCAGAGAAAGATGAAAAAGCCATGTCTTGCAAACCAAGAGTGGCTCAGGATGGTTGTTCATATGTTTCAACAAAAACATCATCTTGATTTCATGAATTTTATAATTTTATATCTTCAAGAGATGTGAGATCTTGAATGGTCTCTCCATTTTGGAAACAGTCCATAAGAAATTGCTCTTCTTCCATGACTAAAACAAGAGGTAAATGATCTATAGAAATTAATCATTGGCTATCACTACCCTTTCTTGGTCACTTAAAGACTGAACATTTTCGTCAACTTCAAGGGAAGTATTATAATTTTTAGATTTAAGATCCTCATCTAATTCTCTTTCATCCAAGGGGGAAACTTCCATTTGTTGATGGGATGAATATTCACATAGAATTTCATAGGTTTCCTCATCCATTAAATCTTCATTACCATGCACATCTTCTAGATACTAAATGATAATTTCATGGTTTTCAGAAAACTTTTCAAATAACAATAAGGGAGGGTAATTTTATCTATAATGCTAAAAGAATGTTGTGTGGAAATCCTTCAAAATAATACAAGCTACCAGGGTGTAGTTTTTCATATCAAACTCTGTGTCTTCTTCTAGGGTATCCATAAACATCTTCATGAGGCAGTCTTTAGGCAAAAAAACTCCTAAGTTATGAATCGGCAAATAAACTCCTAAGTTATGAATCTGCAAATGAAATTCGACCAAATGTAAACCAACATCATCCCTTTCCTCATCATTAAACTTTGGTAGAAAAGTCTACCAATCTATGTGAGTGATGTGATTCAAAAAACCATTAATATGAACACGATTCATAGGAGCATACCTTGCAGAAAGGGAATCCATCTCAAGATAGTGGAGTTGACAAACAATTCTTTAGACAACTAACTCTTAGGCCAGTTGAGTCGTCCTGAAGGTTTTGAGCCCTGGATTTAGTTGAGAATGGAGTTTCTAGGTGAATGATGCACAACCTTTCAGTGTTTGTCCTCTATTCACCGTTAGAGAGTGGATCTAATCTTTGTTGTTCTCCCAAGGATTAATTGACATGAAATTTTCTATCCCCTGCAATGGTTGCAAAATGTTATCACTTAGAGGAAAACCAATTGCGGGAAAACCTCCAAGGCAACCTCGAACCTATTTTAGGTTGAAAGCTGGCCCTTCAACCTAGAGAGGGGTCTCCTCCTAAAACTCAACTACTCTAGGTCACTGTAGTAGTAGGTTTTGCAATTGAGTTTTGTGGCCAGATTTAATTTGTAGGATGAAAATTTGGTTGGGATGTATATAAAACACACCATTTGGCATGGAGTCTAGTATTATCAAATGATGCTACAGATCTAATGAGAAAGACACAAAAAATAGGGTAGAAATAACTCCTTTGACAATTTGAGAAATTTAGAAGAAGAATGAAAAGAAAACAGAAAGATAGCTGAGAGGAAAAACAAGTACTAATGACTGAGAAATATGAGAAAGGAGAATTAATGAATCTCAATCTTAGATATTAACATTTTCTAGAAATGAAGAATAGTTTTGATAAAAAAGAAATAATAGACATAGAACTACAACAAATGAATTTTATGCAAATGCTCATCAAAATGTAATATATTTAAGATCTTCTCAAATACAACATAATCCTATTTTTTTTATAATAAAATCCAACCCTTCTTCATTATTCAGAAATCGTCTTTATAGGAAAGATTGCAAACTAAAAACAAGTTTCTAGCGAAACTTAATTACAAAACCTAAAAATAATAATGTGCTTTATCAAATAAATGCATATAGAAAACTTCCTAATCCTATCCGCATCTAAATATCATGTTGTTTTTGGAGTCATGGCTAGAGATAAGGATCAACAAGCCAAATTTGGTGAGGTGGCATCCAAGTCAACAACTGTCCATGAGCTTTTTCCTCCTGAAAACCTAAAAATTAGGGTCGAGTGATCCCTTCAAAAATCCAAAACCATGATAGATGTTAGAAAAATGAGGAAGGTTTTTATAAATGGGTCCCTTTTAGACAAGGAAATCTTTCAGTTTCATAAATTCATTCTCATTTGTTTGAGATATGATTTTGAAAACAATTACTAAAACAGGATTGCAAAATTCTAAAAAATAACCTGTCAAATATCCCTTCAAATATTTCAATCCGTAACACTTGTTAGAAAATAGAGAGAGGTTTTTATAAATGGGTCCATTTTGGACAAAACACTCTTTCTTTTTCGTAAAATTCATTCTGATTTGTCTAGAAATTGTGCCCAAAATTACCTTGTTGTATAAAAGAAATAGAGTTTTAACTACCCAATTTTATCGAAAATGTTGATAAGCCCGTTGTTAGAGAATTTATTCAGAAATAATTATCGAAACATTAAAGTGCTAATAGCCCCGCTATTGATGATTTCTCTATTTATTAAAACTAAAATGTTGACGCTAAAAC
This sequence comes from Pinus taeda, assembly GCA_000404065.3. Taxonomy (NCBI): domain Eukaryota; kingdom Viridiplantae; phylum Streptophyta; class Pinopsida; order Pinales; family Pinaceae; genus Pinus; species Pinus taeda. Next base: position 12,137 of record APFE031115715.1, on the reverse strand, counting down.
TGTCAACAATTTCTGAATTTTTTTAAAAATAGAGTTAAATGTAATAACATGACCCATAGTGTAGTGTCTTTACACCCAATAATTTATATTTTTTCTTTAGGTCCGAAATATGACAACACTAATGTGAATGCATTCATGAATATTTTCTCGTTATTACTTGTGATATTTCACTATTATCATATGCATGCATGGCTTACCTTTTGTATTGAATCAAAGAGTTGCCATGGTGTTACGGTTGGTGGTACCTTAACTCTAGTTCTAGAACATGATGCAATGTAGATTCTCTATTATATTTAGGTTACAAAGGTGTATGTAGTTACATCATAATGTAGTTAAAAATATGGACTTGTATTTTTCTTCTTTAGATAATTTATAGTGGTAGTTAGATCTTGACTAGAATAATAAGTTGTGTTAAGCCTCTTAGTTTCTCCATAGTTACTCTACATAAATCTCTATAAAAACATTATAGACAAATATTTTAACTTCAAAGGTTTGAAAATTCCCTCAATCAAAACTCATATGTGAAAGTTATGCCTCGTGGAAGTTGACCTACGTTATTGATCATCATGGTAGTAGTGGATATCACATAATCCAACATTACCCACACATGTGGAGTTAGCCACAAGTGGAATTTTGTCACATACCTCTTCACTATTGTAATTTTTCTTATTCGCACTAAGAAATATTGTCTTCTATTATCTAGTTATTGAAATGATAACCATCTCCTCCTTCATTTTATATTATATATTATTTATTATATTATATTATATATATATTATATATATTATATAAGAATAAAAGATCACATTCCTTACTTCATATTAGACATAACTTACGTTGTAACTTCCCTTCCTATCTACCTTGCTTGGGAACTCACATAGACCCCATGTCTTACCCCTAAAATAAATGACCACTATGGCACCAAGAGGATTTACTATGAGATTTCAATTAGGATATAACTTGTTCAATGAGATTAATACTCATGGAAATGATGCGATTTTTCCTCTATTTTCTACCCTTGTTTTTTATAAAGTTGATCTACCCTTAATTAATTTCTTAAATTAAATTTCCTTTGGGTATTATAGTACTTGGGTCATATAGCTATTGGGCACATGTCTTCCGAGGTTCTCATGGACTAGATATTCTACTAATAATATAAGCTTAATAAAGTTGATGCCTAGAAATATGTTTGGTTAAAATTCGTCCCTCGGTTATGATCCCCCCTGGTACATGTATTACATGCTCCACTGCATGAATTTTCAAAAGACTTAGAGAAATTTATGACTGAAAAAATAATGGCCAATCCCCCTTGGCTAGTGCATCGAACAGCATGTGCTCATCACATGAATGTTCACACTTGGGTTTCTTAGTTTTCGTGGATGGCCAAGATGGATTGACATGTTCCTATGGTTTTCATGTGAATACTCAAACCCTAAATCGCTCAATCCAAGTTCCCTCTTGTCATTTGAGGGTTGGCACATACTCAGAGCAATTCATAGTGAATTTAAAGAAATTGAAATAGTTTCGTGATTGGGATGAACTATGGCACTTACCCTAGCATGGAGGCTTTAGATTCGGTGTCTGACACATCTTTGGCATCCTTTATGTCACACTATAATAGTGTCGTCATGGAAATGAGGGACCAATTAGAAGTTTGGTTTTCAGCCCAAATCCCTGAGGTTACCTCTTCAACACATCCTCGCCCACACCTATCGCTGATAAGGAAAAAATTATAATGCATTCGTGCTTTACCTAACTATTTTATATGAATTCAAATTTTTCATGAACTTTGTTTAGTTTATTTTTCCTTGATTTCCAAATGATCGAAATCACACCCAATTTTATTGCTATGGATAATTCATTTTTCAGCCTGAGTTTTCAAGCATGTTTACTTCTTGTAAATTTATAGGTGAAACCCGAGTCTTCGTTATCTCACTATATATGACCCTAATAGAGCTTTGATACAATAATACCATACTTTGTATTTAATCTCATGCATAATTTGGTTGTTCTGGACATGGTTCTATTTACAGATTTGGGGATTTATCATGGAGAGAACAATGTAAAGTTTGAAACAAGAACTATAAACTTAAAATGAGAACTCTGCCCAAAAAACCATAAAAAACATGAAAAGAGTGCTAAAAACGAAAAGAGTGTATACTAGAATGATGGCTTTTTTTTTAAGGGTCAATTTTTAACATGTTTTAAAAATGGCAATGAGAACGAATTTTTTGTGCAAAAATTGTGCAAAAAACAACTTGAAAATGAAAAGTGTTAATAATGGAACGATGGATTGTTTTTTTAGGGTCAATTTCCAACATTTAAAAAAAAATCCAGTAAAACCGATTTTTTATGTGCAAAAATTGTGTAAAAAACACCCTCAAAACGAAAAGTGTTGATGCTAGAATAACACTTTTTTTTCTTTTTTTTTTATTTTATAAATTTTCAACATTTTGAAATAATGGTGTAAAAGATTTTGTTATGACTCCAAAAAACATTAAAATTTCAAAAAAATAATGAAAACATTAAAATTACAAATTAAACAATGGAAAAAAAGAAAGAAAAAGGTTAAAAAATACAAATAATATATATATATATATATATATATATATATATATATATATATATATATATTTCTCTGCCAAATACTAACTTCTATTTAACTGAAACATAAAATATTTTAACATATGAGCGAGGCATTTCTGCACTCGACAAAATAGTGTTGCCCCATTACAGACAAGCTGGGGCAAGCCATTACAGAGTCCTTGAAACCAGAAGCATACATAGAGAAGACCATACATCGGCCAGGAGAGAAACTGAGTTTGTCCAAAAACCCAAAAAATCATGCAGCGCTGCGAACATAGAGTGAGCAAAATCCCATCTGGGAGCAACAGACCAGTAAGACAGATACATAAAAGAGTTAACCAAAGTTCTGAGATCTGAACAAAAACAAGAGAGACTGTCCCAGGAAATACTGTTTCTCTTGTGCCGGTACATTAATATCCTTCTCGTCTCGGGCCGTATTGCCATCCTTGAGACCTTTATTGCCACTAAGATCGCTGTCAGGGATGGTGATGGCCTGTTCCGCGTCACCATGAACTTTATCTTTAGCGAAAGGCACAGTGTCGTCCAGAGGAGGGAGATTTCTGAGAAGAGCCTCATGTTCAGCCTTTTCTTTAACCCAATTATCCTTGCTGTCACGGTCTGTGGAGTTGTCAGTACCAGGAGAGGGCTCAGGGGCGATGCAGGTCAAGGGGGTTACAAGATTTTCTTCCTCCGAGAGAATGAGAGTGATGTGAGCCGTGACCAGAGGTCTGTGCAGGTTATCCTAGAATTTAAAGTGCATAGTTTGAAAAGCACTCTTAGGTTTGGGCTTCCTACCAGTGCTAGCAGACGACTCAGCATCCTGAGCGTGAGAGGGACTCAGCGGTTCTGCCACTGTTTCCAGGGCAAAGCCGTCGGGAGAATGCAAACGGGTGTCTCGGCGGCCCCCAGAGCGATGGCGTTTACCAGAGCGAACCATTATGCCAGAACAGAGGGAGTTGGGTGAGGGATTATGCACAGTATGATCAACAGAACAAGAACAATTAAGGCCAAAGGTATGCTTAACCAGGCTACCAACTAACCAAACCAAGATTTCGACCAACAGCTCCACATTAACGACCAGGACATCCACAGAGATAGCCAACATAAACAAAGTGTAGAAATGCAGAGCAGGAAGAGGATTACCCTTAGGAAAACTGTCTGTGGGCTTGCGGCTATGCCCTTGAATTATGCCATCAATCTCTACTGCCGTCCGCCCAACCGAAATGCCGCGTCTCAGAGCACCGAACAGGGTGAGAAAGCCATGGATTGCCATAGTTATAACCCAGAGAATGTTGCATCGAACGACGCCAAGCATTAATGCTGATCCCATTCCCGATCTGAACTTAATGACATTTCTGCTCTCGCATGTTTTAACCTCCCGGGAGGCCACGGTGCCTTGCAGCTGGCGGTACAGGGCGTTAAATGTTTGCATGGAGAACCGTGTGAGCATGCCTACCACCCGGATCCGGGAGTGCATCTTCGAACTCAGGCCTTTCCTCCTGCACCAGATTGTTGAATTCAAGGAGTTGAGATTCAGATAAAAGATTTGCTGGTGATCCAGCAAGAAGGTGCCGTCTACTGTCAACTCCAAAATTAGCTAGGAGGTCCGCAACTTTGTTCCCATCTCTTCTAATGTGGGTGAAGGAGATCGCTCTGTGAGAGCCAGTCCATCACTCAATCTGCAATAGCCGTTGAACCAATCTCCAACTATTGATAATCTTGGAGGATGGGGATCCCTGAAGGATTTTCGAGACCATTTGGATGAGGATTTGAGAGTCTCCCTCTATGAGGAGCGGGAAAAGATTCTTATCTTGAGCTATTAGAAGCCCCTGCCAAAGACCTTCTAGCTCAGCAGAGTTGTTGGTGTCCCATCCATGTGAGCCCAGGAAGGCTGTGATATTGACTCCTTTATAATCTCTGATAGTTCCTCCAAATCCAGAATTCCCTGGGTTACCCTTTGAGGCCCCATCAAAATTAAGTTTATACATGTCCCTTGGAGGAGGTGACCATTTCACCGATGAGGGGGCTTTTGGGGGCCTTTTTCCTTTGATCAACTGGTCTTGCTTTCTGTGGAAGTTCCAATTATTCCAGATTGATTGTTCTTGGGGGAGGGTGGGGAAATCCTCTTGGTACCAAGTTTTTAGAGATATGGTTTCTTCAATGTTTTGATTTATGATTTTCCATATCTCATCCAATGATTTGGATTCATTTTTGAAGATTCTACCATTTCTCTCTTTCCAAATTGTCCATGTTACAAAACCTGGAATGAGCTTCCAGAGAAAATTCAGGATTTTTCTTTGATATGGGTGGGGTTCCCAGTTGCGTATTGTAGCCGTTATGTCTCCACTCGCCCCTGCCTCTTTCTGACAACGAAAATTTATTTTTTGCCATAGCTTGTGTGCCAACGGGCAGTGATACCAGAGGTGTTCAATTGTCTCCTCTTCTTTTTTGCAGATGAAGCATATGGAGGGACCAATGAAATTTCTCTTTTTCAAATTGTCCCAAGTGAGAATCCTTTTGTGGCAGAGGAGCCAAAGAAAGGTAGAGATTTTTGGCCTAATGGAAGGGTCCCATATCTTATTCCATAGCATATCAGGCCTGATTTGGTCTTTGATAAGTAAATTGTAAGCCTCTCTGGCAGAGTAGGTACCTCTTTCTTCATATCCCCATATGAGAATGTCTTTTTCCTCGGAGTACTGTGTTTTCCTTTTTATTAGTTCTGTGTCTAGTGTTTTTTGTTCTTGTATAGTCCCTTGAGCTATGATCTGAGATGCTTTGAGCCATTCTCTATAGTCTTGTTGGGCGGTATTGCTCCAGAAGTTCCCAATCTTGTTTGGGGGGATGTAGAGCCTGTTCCGGGGGGACTAAATGAGGGAAAAGGTACCTAAGTTTGGGCAACTGTTGCCAAGGGTTGTCCCAAAATCTGGCCTGGTTACCGCTCTTCACCTCCCAAAAACTGTGCTGTTGAATGAGGTTCCTGTGCAATTTTGCTGAGTTCCATATAATTGAACCATTACAAATCTCTGAAATTCTGATGAGTTCCTCCTTAGGACAATTTCCTACATACTTGGCTGTCCATAAAATAGCCCAAGGAGTAGGGGGGCCCAAGAGCCATTTCCACCATATCCGAGTACCCATCACTGCATTGCTATGAGTGGGGTCTCGTAATCCAATGCCACCTCCTTTTTTGGAAGACAAGCAATTTCCCATTTGACAAGAGCCCATTTGTGATGAAGTCCACTGCTGCCCTAGAGAAAATCCCTTTGGATAGATTTTAGTTCTTTGAGAACCCAATTCAAAGCAGCCAGGATGGAAAAAAGGTAGAGGGGCATAGCTTGAAGGACGACTTTAATCAAGACGAGACAGCTAGCCAAATTAAGAGATCTATGGGTCCAGGAGGAGAGCCTAGCTTCCAGCTTTTCTAGGAGGGATCTCCAGGAGGAGTGCTTCAAGCCGGAGGCTATGAGGGGGGCTCCCAGATAAGAGGAGGGGAGTTTGGCTGATGAGAATCGTAGGATGCGTAAGATGGCTGACTGAATAACCAAGGGAGTATGAAAGAAGAAAATTGGAGATTTGGACTAATTTATAGAAGTGCTGGAGGCTTTTGAAAAATCTGATAAAAGAGATTTGAGTTGTCTGGCTTCCTATACTGAGGGGTGCCCGTAAAGCATGTTGTCATCCACAAATTGTTGATGGGTGAAAACAGGGGAGTTGTGAAAGGAGAGGCCTTTGAGACAGGCTGTTTGCTGAGCATGTTTAATACTACGCCCTAGACCTTCCGCTATTATGATAAAGAGGAAAGGGGAGAGGGGGTCGCCTTGCCTGATGCCACAGGTGGGATGAAAGGTCTCAGATGGTATGCCATTGATTAGAACAGAGAAGAAAGAGGAAGTTACGAGGTTCATAATCCATCGAACCCAAGAAGCATCAAAACCAAAAGCCAGAAGAATCTTTTCGATGTATTTCCAGCTGAGGCTATCAAAAGCTTTGGAGAGATCAAGTTTGAGAAGCATACCTGGCTTCTTGGAGATCTTCATGGAGTGAATTATTTCATGCGTAAGGATGATCCCATCCGTGATTTGCCTGCCTTCCACATATCCAGATTGTTCTGGCGAGATGATCAGAGGAAGCAAAAGCTTTAGTCTGGTGGCTATAATTTTTTAGGCTATCTTGTAAATTATGTTGCAAAGAGCTATCGGTCTGAACTTATCCGGCTTACAAGGCTTCTCCACTTTAGGAATCAGGGCTATAAAAGTAGCGTTTATCCCTGGGAACATCCAACGAAGAGAGCGAGACTCTTCCACAACCTGCCAAACCTCATCCTTGATTAGGTCCCAGAAGTTGTGGAAGAAGTTGGAGGTGAAACCATCCGGTCCTGGGGCTTTGCCGACTTTTAATTGTCTTACTGTTGTTTCCACTTCTTGAAGATCAACAGATTTGAGAAGCATCTGATTATTCTCATCTGAAATGAGTTTGGGGATATTACTTGTGATATTTTGAATGGCCTGAGAATGGTCACCGATTGGTTCTCTGTGCACCTGCTTGAAGTAGTTTAGGAGTTCGGCTTCTATATCTTCATGTTGTTCAACTCTGGTGCCCTGCCCATTTTGGATGTGGATGATATTGTTGTGCATTCTGCGTTGGATTGTAGTGCTATGAAATAATTTGGTGTTTTTTTCACCATCTTTAAGCCACTTGATTCTTGATTTTTGCCTCCACAACGTTTCTTCCTGCTTTTCCTTTTCCATAAGTTTCAGTTCAAGGGTTTTTTCCTGTTCTGCAAGGTCATCAGATCTGCCAAGAGTGATGATCTTTTGCTGTAGGTGCTTCATGTCCTGTTCAATGGTTGCTTTCCCTTGAAAAATATTGCCAAATGAAGTTCGATTCCAGTGTTTGATCTTGCCTTTAAGGTGCTTGAGTTTTTGTTGAAATTGGAACATTTTGGAACCTGGAGGTGAATGAAAGCTTTTCCATTCTATGCTAATGAGCTTATAAAAATCTGGATGAGTCAGCCAGAAGGCTTCAAAGCAAAAAGGTCTGCGAGTATTGTTCCCCGGTCGAGACCAATGAAGTGAAATGGGCCAATGATCGGAGCCAGTGAAGGGAAAAATGGAGGCGGCAAAATCACCCCCGAGATGAATGGCATTATCTGAAAGAAGAAACCTGTCCAACCGAGATGCGATTTGGAGGCTTCCTGCTTGTCTGTTGTTGCATGTAAAAATTCCATTATTAGAAGGGAGATCGATGAGCCAGTTATTTTGAATAAAGTCCTTCAAAAGCGATCCTTCTTGAGAGCTTCTACCCCTGCCTCCTCTCCTTTCATCCACTCTTGTAATCATGTTAAAATCACCACCTACAATCCAAAGTGGAAGAGTTCTGTTTTGATTAAGAGCCGAGAGGGAGTTTAGGATCTCTTCTTTTCGTTGAGTTTCCTGTGGGAAATAAACATTGGTTAAGAGTCCACATTGGTTTGTTCCTAAAATGTGAAAAGTTGCTTGAAGGAAGTTCCTGTGAGCATGAAAGTTGGTGAGCTCCATAGCTCTGGAGTCCCATAGAATGGCGAGACCTCCTGAGGCTCCATCTGCATCCACTGCTATATTGTGACCTCCAAGCCAGAATTTATTGGCTAGTCTATCAAGTGCATTGGAATCGCACTTTGTCTCTTGCAAGAATAGAACTTGAGGGTTTTCTTGCTTTAACATGTTTTTGAGGAGTCGGGTTTTCCTGGGGCCATTAAGCCCTCTAATATTCCAAGAGATTAGCTTCATTGAGAAAGATTGATTTCAGGACTAAAGTACTTAGTTAACTTGGCATACCTGCCTGAATCCACTAAGATTTGTCCCACCTTGATTGTTCTTTGAAGAATGGTTTTTCTTCCTCGCTTTTTAATATCTTTGGCAATGAGTCTTCTGTCCCAAGGGCTTCCTGTCTGAATACCTAGAGATTGTTGCCTCTGTGGCCTTGATAGAACTTCTTCCAGGTTTTTGAGCTGTCCGACTGGAATGTTGTCAAAATTATTGGTTGTGCAGGCCTTTTCAAGGCTTGGAAGATCTAAATCTCCAATATCTATTGTAAATCTCCAATATCTATTGTGTCTGTTTCTTCATCCATAAATTGAGAGTAATCTTGTTCTTCAATTGGTTCTTCTTCTGTGCCGATAGCTGTGGTTGGGATCTCCAGTTGCTTGCCTTGGGTGCTCCATAATATATCTTTTGGTTTATCTGAGGTCAAAGCTTCCTTACCATGAGTATCTGTTGGTGACAAGGTGGATCCTCCTTTTTTTGGATTGCCATCGTTCTTATGTTCTGGCTCTGACAAATTCATTTGAGTTTCTGATTGATCTGCTAGGGCCCCAAAGCTGTTGCTTGTGGATGGCTTTGGTTGACTGGTTTGCGCTGCTTTTGGTTTTGGGGCTTGCTTCTTATGTGCTCTTCTGCGATTAGCCACTTTGATGAAGCCGTTTCCTTTAGAGGTTTCCGGATCCGAAACAGGGGAGGGTTTCTGAGTTAAAGGGCAGTCTCTGAATAAGTGCCCAAGAGCATGGCATCTTCAACACCGAAAATGCACATGTTCATAGTCAATAATTTGTAACCAATCCTTGTCAAAGTAAGAGATATTTACCGCATCTGGAAGAGCTTGATTGAGATCCATATAAGCACAAATTCTGGCGTAAGAGGTATATCTACCTGTCTTCATTTCCTCTGCGATTTTGACAAACTCACCCAGGGTATTTCCTATCGCTTTCAGGGATTCTTCCTCCCAAAATTCTGCAGGGAGTGAATATAAGCGGATCCACACCGGAGCCCAGCTGAGATCCACCGTATCTGGGTTGAATCGTTCTACCCAGCCTTTTAGAAACAATCCAGCAACATTGAAGAAGTAAGGTCCGCCGTCCAGGACCCTATTTCTGTCCTCCAAGCAATTAAAAATAGCAGTGAAAAAACCTTTCGGTCCCAGCTGCAAGGTGATGTGCCCCTTTGGGTGCCATTTCGTGTTTATCCAAGTTCGCAGTGCTTTTTCGGTTGGCCACAGTCCTATGAACTTCCCTATTAGGGCATGGTCTTTCATAAACTGTATTCTTACTTCGATGCGATGTCCTGGCAGCTCAACTCTTGGTCGAATCGCAGCAACTAGTTTGCATGTAGCAGAATGAACTTCTCGCGCCTTTTCTCCTTGTTTTTCTTGCTGGTCAATGTCGTCCTCATTCCTGTTTAGGCTTTCCTTCTCTACCAGGTTCTCGGACATTTCATTGTCGTTTTGTGGGGGAGGTTCTTCACCTCCCCCCGACTGGGGTTCCATAAGGAGTGTACCCACAGTCCTTTAAGAAGGGGGATCGATTTCAGTCCTTGGATATTGGACACAGCAGAATGACAGAGCCTGCCGTCGCTGCAAATGCAGAGAAACAGAGCCTGCCCTCGCTACAGGTGCTCAAAACCTAATCGCCAGAGCTCCTCCCCATTCGAAAGTATGTGATAAGTAACATTGAATATTAGTAATAATATTAAATAGTAATAAAATTGAGAAAAATAATAGTAATAATTTTAATAAAAATAAAAATAAATAAATTTTTTAGGAAGAAAGCAGGAATCCAGTTAATATTTTTAATGTGGTTGTACTAGTGTTAGTCAAAACAAAGATATACTTTTGATCTTCTAGATTAGGGTTAATCACTTCCTTATAATATCGTTAAAAATAAAAATAAAAACACTTAGTCATACCTTATATTACACGAGGAAGCCTATCAAAACAAGAAACCAACTTCCTCCTTCAAACAAACCATATCATAATTGTCTTAAGACTATAACAAAACCATATTGTTGCCTATATTCCCTAGCATAATAATAATAAGTATTGAACTAGGATAACATATATAAATTTTAAAGTAACATATCATTTCTACTTCATATAAAAGGGGGAATGTATTATCTTCCAGGGGTTATGATGTGCACCAGTATTGCAGCAAGGATGTTGCAACTCTTGGGGCTATCAACTTTACTTCATCAATCTGGGGTTATGTTAGGTCCCTATAATACTAGTGATTACCCCATTACTATTGTAGTTGTATCCCTTATTAATATTTTTGTGCCCCTATTGTCCCTATATTGTTATTATTGTGCCCCATAGAATCCCTCTGTTGTTATTTTTGTGCCTTTATATTATTATTGTTAGTTCGGTTGGGTTATATTGTGACTCCTTAGACTCCTATATATAGAAAGGAGGTTTTGTCATTTGAATCATAAAAGAATCATTCATTTGTGTAATGTAAAGGAGGTTTCCCCCTCGAAGAGGCTGAATTCTAAGGCGTTGATCTATCTTTTCTATCTTTTTATGAGCTGATTTCATAACATTTGGTATCAGAGCTTTGGATTCTAGGGTTTTGCTGCTCCAAATAGGTCATCATGGCATTTTCGCTATAACTTTTTTTCTGCAACGTTTCAGAAGCGAAAAAAAATCCCATTTGAGACGAAATCACACTGAACCTCGAGTCCGAATTTCAGAGCTTTTCGCGCTATATTTGCGGAGATATGATCTGAGGAAGTTGGTTTTTTTGCAGACTCCTGAATTACATTCCAAACAGGTGACCTGGGGAAAATCGTCATAAATTTCTCTCTGAGCATTGGATGAAATTCGTAAGAAGGTACAGAAAGAGGTGGACTGTAGTTTCTTGTATATATTTTCAGAGTCAAAGGTCGGAAACAAGGACCACGTGGCACGTCGTACAAGTTTGCTCTACTTGCACTAGTCTTATAATCAGGTCACTTGGATATTTGCATAGCTGTTTCTTGGAGGAATCCATTTGGATCAGACTGGTGGCATTGGAAAGAGGACACAGAGGGCTATTGCAGGTTGTAATTCAGAACTGGATGATCCGAAATTACAGAGATACATCAGAGGCAATATCGAGCTCCTACAAAGTGAAAAAAGGTGTGTAGATTTTTTTATATTTTTGCTTAAGCTTGGTTTGAAAAATTATTTTGAAGGAATTCAAAGGGAATAGTAGAGTATTATTATTGGTAATTGATGCCCCAAGGAAAGAAAATTCAAACACCTAGTAAGCAACCTGAAAGCTCTAGCATGATTCATGAAGAAGAGGAAGAAATGCTACATGATATATCAAAATTACAAGACCAAGTGCAACAAATGTCACTTTCACAAAAGCTAATAAAAGCTAAGATAAATGGAGTGGAATCTAAGATAAAGGGTGTGGAAGTTAAGATGAATGGCATGGAAGCTAAGATGGACGATTTGAAGATAGATTTGAAGACATATTTGAAGACAGGCATGGCAGATTTGAAGATAGATTTGACAAATTTTCGACAAGAAATACTTACTAATGGTGAAAGGGTAGTAAAGGAAACTCATGATGTGAACAAAAAAAATGTTAATCATGATTTCATAAACTCTAATGTTGGATCAGAGACCCACCATATTCCAAAAATCGATATGAGGAAGTTTGATGGCAAGGATCTCGTAGCATGGATATTACAGATGGAACAATTTTTCGATCTCAATAATGTGCAAAACACACAAAAGGTACGTATTGCAACTTT